>BQKN01066020.1:532222-544787 GCA_022839385.1 Asparagus kiusianus
AACCAAATACGTGTATGTATATGTAAACATCAAAATCTAAAACACTTGTATGTATATATATATAACTATATATATGCGTAGAAACCAAATACGTGTGTGTATATGATATTGAGCTTAGAGTATTAACACACAAGTATAAAAGCCTAAACTAAATATACCCAAGCTTGTGATCTTCAACGAAGCTCTATCTTGGTATACATGGATGAAGCTTGACTTGGATCTTTAACATGAATTACAAGGCTTCAACCACTACTCCGCCAACCTCCATTGGATATGATCGTGAATGCGTAATTCCATCAATCCTCCAACACATTGTTTGTCTAGAATACCTAATAGGAAACATAAACACTAGACAAACAATATTAGGAATTGTTTGTAATCATCAAAACAAGATTAGAAGATGTAGGCTCATAACATGAGACCTAACAACCTCCACCTTCGCTGACCTCTGCCTCCAACTGATCCGACCACACCGAGCTCCGACCAGCTCTCCCCGAGCTCAGCGATGCCCCCGTCCTCCTCCAAGCTCCCCAGTCCGAACGCCGCACCCGACGCCCAAGCTCCGAGCCAACTCCGGCCAGCCTCGCCCTCGTTCCGCTGCTCCGACCACGCCCAGCCCTCGACCCGCGCCCGTCCCCGCGCTCCTCCTCCGCCATCGCCTCCCGCATTCGCCGCCGCGCTATCCGCAGCCGCCTCCAGCCGTTCCCCACTCCTTTTCTCCCTCCTACTGCACCGCCGCACCACCAACCTCCTGCTGCGCTGCCGTCCACCATCACCCCAGCCTCCTCGACGACCTCCTGCCCACCTCCTTGCCCGCAGCCCCACGTCGAGCCCACGCCGCTGTTCCCTCACCGCTCCTCCCTTAACCACCCCGCTGCTTTCGTCAAGATTCCCGCGCTGTCGAATTCGTCGCCGATGTCGCCATCCAACTCCACAAGGCAGCCTTCGATCCGCTGTGCGCGTCGCCGAACAACGAATAGCAAGCGATGGCGTCGCCGCCTCATCCGCAAGTCCCTCAGCCTCGTAGGCAAGATCCTGATACTCTCTTGACTCGTCAATTCAATTACTGGATCTGTTGCGAATTATTTGTGTTGTAATTATGTAATATGATTAGTTATAACTTGTATATTGCGATTATCTGTGTGGGACGGTTGATGATGATATTAAATGATTCAAATGATAAATTAATATTTTTCTAGATTAATTAGAATTATTATTATGAGAAATAATTTTTAAAAGAGTTTATTTTGAAAAATGGTTTAATTTGAATTATTATAATAATAAATAAGTTAGAAGAATTTATTTTTGGAAAATGGATTATTTTTAAAGGAATCTATTTTTTTGAAAAGAATATTTTTGGAGTTAATAAATTTATGATCATGACGATTGGAAATTTTGATATTTCATGCGTAATTATTTGATAGTTGTAGTTCCATCTTGCACTGTTATTAGTAGTTGTTCACGTTTCCTGTTTATGATTCATGACACTGTTACATAGTATTCATTGCATTTATACCCTGTTATAGTTGAGAATCGCGAGTATTGCTTGACCATAGTGACCCGTGAGATATGAGTTGTTGACTTGGACTTGGGATGGGAAGGTCAGGGTTCATGTTATCGGATATGTTGTTGTTTATTTCCAGGCTCGCACCAGTGAATCGTTTCGCACTGGGGTGGGTTTGAGAAGCGATGATATTGTAGTTATTGATTATTTCCAGGCAAGCACCGGTGAATCGTTTCGCACTGGGGCGGGTCTGAGGTACTAGTGAGATGTGGTTGTTATCCAGATATCCGATAATGTGAACTTAAATTCTAGTGAGACGTGGACCAGTGAGTTGTGATATGATGGCTAGTTGTTTTCTTTTCATACATAGATTGGGATTAATATTTAATTATCTACAATTTAAGACATATGGTATATACATGAGGGTTTCCTTGTTTGGATTATTTCGCTCGACGTACTACGTCTCATGTTGTAGATTTTTAAGTATTAATTCCATCTATTGTATGCCCTGTTATTCGTATGATTGTTTCTGATCGCTAGCTGCATGATCTCGTTCCCTGATCGATTTTGGTTGCTTTATGTTTGTCATGTTAGTAGTGTTTTTGCATGTTGATTTTGTTGGATTATCAGTTGCACGTTCTTTTGTCGTTTCTGTTATCGTATCGTTTCTCGTTTTGGTTTTCGGTTCGTTCTATTTGTTTTGTGGGGTCTTGCCGTGCACCATGCACCTGACGTACACCTGTTTTCTCTGGTGTACGTCAGACTTAGAGGAAGAACAGGTCCAGCTGGGAGATCGCCAAGAGCCAGAGGATTCTCAGCAGAAGTGCCTTAGAGACGGAGCAGAAGAAGAAGCCGAAGTTTAGTTATTCCCTCTAGTTATCGATGATCTTAGTTTACTTTTGTAGCATTTCTTTTCTGCTTGGTCATTGTATTTTTGTATCTCCTCAGCACTCATTTGTTCAGATAGATTTGTATAAAGGTGTTTGACCCGCATTTTATGTTTGGGATGATTTACCATTGATGATATGTCTATCTTTATTCTGAGTTGTCTTTATATTCTTGCTATGTGTGATCGGGGACCTGTGCCTTCGTTTGTATTTATTGACGCTTAGCGTATTAGATTGAGTAGACGGGGTCTAGCACTTATCTCTTCTCAACCTAATACGTCGCGGGCTTGTTCACGTTCCGATTCCCCTGTATTTTGGGAAGCGGGACGTGACAAATTCTTCAGCTATTCAAAAGTTAAAAGATGAGCTGTCATCCGAATTTAAGATGAAGAATTTTGGAGAAGCAAAGAAGATATTGGGTATGAAGATCGAGAGAGACATGGTGAAGGGGAGATTGAAGCCTACACAAAGGAGTTATTTGCAGAAGATGTTAAAGAAATTCAGCTTTGATGGTAATACAAGAGCAGTTATCACTCCGTTGGCTCCCCACTTCAAGCTT
The DNA here is from genome assembly GCA_022839385.1 of Asparagus kiusianus. Taxonomy (NCBI): domain Eukaryota; kingdom Viridiplantae; phylum Streptophyta; class Magnoliopsida; order Asparagales; family Asparagaceae; genus Asparagus; species Asparagus kiusianus. Next base: position 535,173 of record BQKN01066020.1, read on the forward strand.
TCAACTAATATGCTACCTGTTTTAGTTGAGGATAGAGATTACATGCCGAAGGTTCCATATGCCAGTGTGGTGGGTAGCTTGATGTATGCGATGGTGTGTACAAGGTCAGATTTTTCACAGGCCGTGAGCATGGAATCTAGGTACATGCACGACCCCGGGAAGGGTCATTGGGAGACTGTGAAGTAGATTCTACGGTATGTTAAAGGCACCATGGATGTTAGATTGATTTTTCAAAAGAGTGAGAAGAATGGGCAGGATTATATTGGTTATGTGGATTCAGACTATGCGGGGGATCTTGACAAGCACCGGCCTAATTCAGGATATGTGTTTACATTGGTAGGAGAACCGGTTTGTTAGAGATGTACACTTCACTCTACAATGGCTCTCTCTACTACAAAGACGGAGTATATGGCGGTGACTGAAGCTGTTAAGGAGGCTTTGTGATTGCGTGGATTGTTGGAGGACTTGGGGATTGCACAGGAGAACTTCGGGTATATTGCGATAGCATGCCAGGTATTTATTTAGTGAAGAACCAGGTTTATCATACACGCACAAAGCATATAGATGCCAGATTCCACTTTGTTCATGATGTATTGGATGATGGAGACGTCATATTGGAGAAGGTCCACACGAAGGAGAACCCTGCAGATATGTTGACCAAAGTTATTTCAGATGTGAAATTTGGTCATTGTTTGAAGCTATTGAACATTCTTCAGAGTTTAGGGCCTTTGGATGCCATTTGGGTAAACTACGTTCGGTTTGATTCCTTGGGTAAGAGGATACGTAGGCAGTCATATTTGATGTAGCCAGTTGGATTTGTTGATTTCAATGGGGGAGATTGTTTGAGCTCTCGTTTGGGTTCCCGACTTGTTATGAATTGAGTCTGTTGTCATGGATCATTTTCACTTTGTACTGGACGTAACAAGTGGGACATGTTGATAATTTGGTGTCAGCTCAGTTTTGGAAGAAACGTTCGCCAAGATGGATAATTGTAGAAATGACGAGCACAACAACAAAGACCGTAGGAAATGACGAAAGAACAGGTTTGAGCGTTGTGTGGTCGACCACGTGTGGCGCAGCGGTCGACCGCCAAAAGTCCAGAGACTATGTAAAGTTTCGATTGTTTTCACGGTCGACCGTGACTCGGGTCTGAGTTGGGTTGTTGATTTTCTGACCCGTTTTGTTTTGAGTTGATATATAAGCCTAATCCTAATTTATTAGGAAAAAGTAAAGATGTTTTGAGCAGTCATTGAGAGGGGATTGCTGCATCCAATTGTGAGAGATTTTTGAGAGATCTAGAGGATTTGTTCTAGGATTTATTTGATGAGATTTGTAACACTATTTGTATTCTTTTAATTTCTAATAGTAAGAACTCCCCCCTCCTTACCCCGTAGACGTAAGCAACTTGTTGAACCATGAAAAATTCGTTTGTCTTACTATGGTATTGTGTTTGGCTTATTGGTTGTGTTTTATCTCGTTCTTGTTCGTGTGACTCGAGCCCCGTTGCACACAACAATACTCATATAACACATGAACTCGTGAAAAATTGAAGAATGGTTTGAAAAAAATAAAGAGACTTGCTTAGAAAAGTGGACTATAACTTAGGAACTATTTAGACTTTGTTTTACACGGGGGATCGATGTTGAACTTTTTTGCTGGAATTCTCATTTTACGAAAACTATATTCAATTTTTGGTTTGTACTAAACTATCTTTAAGTTAATTTTTGTTCTAACCAACCATCTCGTAGTCAAAATTCCACTAAAAATAACCCAAAAATGCACGTTTAAGATATATACATGACTTTTATTCTAAATAGATCTAAACATTCATAATCTGAGTGACATTTTAGTGAGTTTTTAAGGGAATTTTTAGATTTTCACTGAAATTTTTGATTGGAACCTGGTTGATTGGAACAAAAAAAAACTAACTTTAAAGATGGTATACGTATAAATTGAAAACAAAAGGTACTTTTTTTACAAGGATGTTATTTTTAAGGTGATTTCTAAGAGGGAAAATCTTAAGTTTTTCATTGTGATTCTTTACCTCATCATTGTTATTCTCTAACATTTAGATGGGTATAATGCATTCATAATAAATGTTATACCTGTGAATTGCACTTGTTGCTTATGGAAAAAGGCATCTCTGTGTTGGTAGGTGCAATGTATTCAATGAATCAAATCCTACCATTTTCTATATTTTGGGTCTATTACAAACTCCATGATAAACTAAAATCAGTCGTACGAAAGTATGAAAAATATCAAGAACACACGAACATAAATTAATACTTGACTCGGCTTGTAGCCTATGTCCACGGGTGAAGGAGGAGAAAAACTTTACTAAATTGTAAGGAATACAATTATGGAGATCTCTCAATCACTCAATCCCAAATAACACCCTGAAAGCACTTAATCTCTTTAACATATCTCTAACACCTAGAGAGCTAACAAAAAAGAGAGTCGAATCAAGAACCTCTTAAATCTATTGCTTCAGCTTGTAGTGCCCTCTCTATGCTTACTGCTGCTGTCAGGTGCATCACAATCTCTCTTAGCAGAAGGAACACAAAAGAGAACAAACCAAAAAGCCTAATTATCTCATGGTTTCAAAGAGATACTCCGCTTCTTGTCTTGATGCAGCGTGCAACCTTACACAATTTTCTTGATGTCGCTGCCTGCATAAACACAGATTCTCCATGAACCATAGCTTGCATAGTTTCGTTGGTGGGATTAAATCCACCAAAAGAGAGCATCATGTGATGGTATATGTAAAGTGTTAAGTTTTTTTAGTGGCCCTCGTTTTTATTGGTTACGTTTTCTTTTCCCACTTATTTTTTTAGTTTAAGAAACTGCTCATTAGTTATAAAACTACTTATACTAAAATTCCTATTGGTCAATAAATTAAGATAACTACTCACGTTAATGGAAAGTGGGTAATTTATCTATTAAAAGACTTGATCCTCTCTCTACCTAAGTATGTGAAAATTTTCTCTCCATCATGAAAATTTCAAAAAAGTTCAAGAGGGTTAAGGGAGAGAAACTTAAGTCTTCAAGGTTGTTCATTTTGCAATCAATCTCTCTTCAAGTTTTAAATCATGGATCAAGGTACATTTTCTTAATTAGATTGTTCATGTGAAAATCATTTGTTCTAAGATCTTGGTATAATGATGATTAAATCAAAATAAAGTTTGATTTGCTTAAGAATTAGGTTTACATGTGGTATCAGAGCCTTGATTAAAGAATTTATGATTTTCCGCTGATTACTGAAATACTATGTTGTTTGATAATTTTGTATTTGATAATTTCATATTAAAGTGAATACATAAACAATTACTGCAAATTTCGGATCTGTTTGTTCGTTCATTATGTATACATATTTTGATTGTACTAAATACTTTAGGAGAAACAGCCTAGTGGTAAGGCTTGAAGGTTTGGCCTAGAGTTCTGGTGATCAAATCCCTAGGGCTACACCATATATTAAAAGTTTTTGATGGGCCTTGGGCCTTGGGGTCTCTGATTTCTAATGATATTTTTGATAATTCGTTTCTTTTTTATTTTGGCTGCATGACTATTTTGTCTATTTTTCCTGCATGCTATTTTTTGTTTTTGCCAATGTACTAATTATGCGTGGATTGTTAATCTTCATGGACTACTATTTGCGGGCTTATTACAATGTTATTGTCTAGATTTCATTATACAATTTGAAATTTAAATTTTTATGGATAGTTTGTTAGTCACCAAAGTGGTCATACCTTGAAGTTTCATGCTTATCAAATTGTAATAATATAATTTCAATTACTCATGATTAAGTGATGCTACTAATGAAATGATATAAACAAATATATATGTTGTCATGAGTAAATTAAGATTTATTGATTATATAATATTTAAGAATCGCCCAAAGGTTGATTGGTAAATTTTATAATCTATAAACATGACTATGGTTAATTAATATATCTGATTAGATATGTTTAGAATATCCAAAGATAGCAAGCATGTCTAATTGGAGTATATATAATTGTCAATTATATGAAATAAAACTAAGCATCAATTATGTTCACTGTTGTATATTGATGGATCACCCAAATGAGAACTTCGATGTACATTTATTATTTAAATTGAATGTTATCTAAATATGTATTATTAAGTTTTAGTTTATGACTCAAAATATTAATATGTCAGTATTCTATATATTTGCAGCACCTATTTCTCTCCATTCGCAAGCCTTGTCTATTGTAAAGTTTAATGAGCTTAATTTTCATGAATGGTGTGAACAAATTCAGTTTCACCTAGGTGTTCTGGATCTTGATTCAACACTCGTGCATGACAAGCCCGCTGCTATTACTGATTCTAGCAGTGCTGATGAAAGATTTTTCCATAATGCTTGGGAAAAATCAAATAGACTTAGCTTAATGTTCATGCGGATGACGATAGCAAACAACATTAAGTCCAGAATTCCCAAGACTGATAATGCCAAGGAGTTCATGAAGTTTGTGGAAGATCTCTCATAATCTGACTCGGCTGATAAGTCAATTGCAGGGACATTAATAGGTACGTTGACCAACATGAATTTCAATGGTTCTTGTACTATGCATGAGCATGTCACTGAAATGACAAACACAGCAGCAAGATTGAGATCTATGGGAATGAAAGTGAGTGAAAGTTTCATTATGTAGTTTATCATAAACTCCTTGCCTTCTTAGTATGGTACATTCCAAATAAACTATAATACTATAAAAGATAAATAAAATATGACTGAATTGCAAAGCATGCTCATTCAAGAGGAAGCAAGGCTTAAGAAACAAGGAACTCACTCAATTAATCTCATGGGTCATCAAGGAGCTGGGAAGAAACCAGGAAAGTATAATCAAAAGGGTAAGAAAAGAGCACTGAAAGATAACGTGTCGCCTACCTAAATCCATAAGAAGGAACAAAAGAACGATAAGTGTCATTTCTGGAAAAAGCATAGACACTATCAGAAAGATTGCCTGAAACATAAGGCATGATTCGAAAAGAAAGGTAAACCTCTTACTTTTGTATGTTTCGAATCAAACTTGACAGAAGTTCCTTATAATACTTGGTGGATTGATTCTGGTTCTACCACTCATGTTTCAAATACAATGCAGGGATTCCTTATGACCCAAACCATAAATCCAAATAAAAATTTCATCTTCATAGGAAATCGAGTCAAAGCTCCAGTTAAGGCCATTGGAACTTATCACTTTTTTTTAGACACTAGACATCATTTAGATCTTTTTCAAACCCTTTATGTTCCTACTATTTCTCGTAACTTAGTTTCTTTGTCTAAACTTGATGTCGCTGGATACTCTTTTAAATTTGGAAATGGTTGTTTTTCAGTTTGTTTAAGCATAATAATCTTATTTGTTTTGGTGTTCTCTCTGATGGTTTACACAAATTAAAGCTTGATAATATTTTTGCTGAAACTTTGTTAACTTTGCATCATAATGTTAGAACTAAACAAAGTTTAGTAGATGAAAGTTCAGCTTATTTGTGGCATAAACGTTTGGGACATATCTCCAAAGAAAGAATACAAAGATTGGTAAAGAATAAAATCCTTCCTAATTTGGATTTTACCGATCTTGGTATTTGTATGGATTGTATTAAAGAAAAACATACAAATCAATCAATTAAGAAAGCCGCCACAAGAAACACTCAGCTCCTAGAAATTATACACACAGACATATATGGACCTTTTGAAATTTCATCCTTAATAAAGAAAATATTTTATCACCCTTATTGATGAATTTTCACGTTATGGATATATCTATTTGTTGCATGAAAAATCTCAATCAGTAGATGCCCTAGAGGTGTTTATTAATGAGGTTGAAAGAAAATTAGACAAAAAGGGTGAAATTGTTAGATCTGATAGAGCTGGTGAATTTTATGGAAAATATAATAAAACAGGTCAATGCCCTGGTCCATTTGCTAAATTTCTTGAAAAGCGTGACATATGTGCTCCATACACTATGCCAGGTACACCCCAACAAAATGGTATTGCAGAAAGACGTAATCATACACTAATGAACATGGTTAGGAGTATGTTGAGTTATTCCTCTTTATCCTTATCATTGTGGATGTATGCTTTAAAAACCGCAATGTATTTGTTAAACATGGTTCCTATTAAGGCAGTTCCAAAGACTCCTTTTGAACTGTGGACAGGAAGGAAACCCAGTTTGAGCCACCTTCATGTTTGGAGTTGTCTTGCGGAAATACGAATTTATAATCCACATGAAAAGAGACTGGACTCAAGAACAACCAGTGGTTTCTTCATTGGTTATCCAGAAAAATCTAAAGGGTATAGATTTTATTGTCCTAGCCATAGTATGAGAATTGTTAAAACTGGAAACGTCAGGTTCATTAAAAATGGTGACAATAGTGGGAGTATGGAACCACGTAAAGTGGAAATCCAAGAAGTTAGAATGAATGTTCCTTTACCTTTAACTTCTTCTCAAGTTGTTGTTCCTACAGTTATTGAACAGTTTAACGACTTTCAAGAACAACAAATAAATGATCAAACACTCCATGAAGACGTTGTTACCAATGAACCTACAATAGATATACCCCATGAACAAGTAGCATTACGAAGGTCTCAAAGACAGAAAAAATATGCTATTTCTGAAGATTATGTGGTTTATCTACAAGAGTCAGAATATGACCTTGGATTCGATGAAGACCAGGTTTTATTTTCACAGGCCATGAAAAGTCACAATTCTGATAAATGGTTTGATGCCATGAAAGATGAGTTGAAATCAATGGAGCATAATGAAGTTTGGGATCTTGTAGGATTGCCTAAAAGTTGTAAAAGAGGTGGGTGTAAATGGGTCTTTAAGACCAAACACGACTCAAATGGTAATATCGGACGATACAAGGTTAGACTCGTTCCTAAAGGTTTTACTCAGAAGAATGGTGTTGACTATAAAGAAACATTTGCTCCTATTTTGAAAAAAGATCCATTTCAAATTGTTATGGCTATGGTGGCTCATTATGACTTAGAGCTATATCAAATGGATGTGAAAACCACTTTTCTAAATGGAAATTTAGATGAAGAAGTTTACATGGACCAACCCGAGGGTTTTTTAGTTGAAGAAAAGGAACACATGGTGTGTAAGCTTAAGAGGTTAATATACAGACTCAAACAAGCTTTCCGACAATAGTATCTTAAGTTTAATGATACTATCACATCTTTTGGATTTAAAGAAAACATCATTGATCGATGTATATATCTAAAGATCAGTGGTAGAAAGTTTATATTTCTTATTCTGTATGTTGATGATATCTTGCTTGCTGCTAATGATCTTGGCTTGTTACACGAGACCAAGAAATTTCTCTCTAAGAACTTCGAAATGAAAGATATGGATGAGGCATCCTATGTGATTGGAATTGAAATATTCCGTGATAGATCACAAGGATTGTTAGGGTTGTCTCAAAAATCATATATTAATAAAGTTTTAGAGAGATTCAAGATGGAAAAAATGCTCTACATCTATTGTTCCAATTCATAAAGGAGATAAATTTAGTCTCATGCAATGTCTAAAGAATGAATTGGAACACAAATGAATGGAACAAATTCCTTATGCATCCATCGTTGGGTGCTTGATGTATGCTCAGGTTTGTACAAGACCTGACATTAGTTTTGCTGTCAGAATGCTTGGTAGATATCAAAGTAATCCAAGATTGGATCATTGGAAAGCTGCAAAGAAGGTATTGAGATACTCTCAAGGAACAAAGGATCATATGCTCACTTATAGGAGATCTGATCACCTTAAGGTGATTGGATAGTCAGATTTAGATTTTGTTGGGTGTTTGGATACTAAAAAATCCACATTTGGTTATTTGTTCCTTTTAGCTAGAGGAGCGATCTTATGGAAAAGTGCGAAGCAGTCTGTCATTGTGCATCGACTATGGAGGCTGAGTTTGTGGCATGTTTTGAGGCCACTGTTCGTGGATTATGGCTGCGGAATTTCATTTCAGCACTTGGAATTGTTGACAGTATTGCCAAGCCGTTGAAAATTCATTATGATAATGCTGTAGCAGTCTTCTTTACTAAAAACGACAAGTATTCAAAAGGTGCTAAGCATATGGAATTGAAATACTTTTCCGTTAAAGAAGAAGTTCAGAAACAAAGGGTGTCAATTGAACATATTAGTACAAATCTCATGGTTACAGATCCGTTAACAAAAGGATTGCCACCAAAGACATTTACTGAACATGTCGAAAGAACGTACATTATTGAAAATCATTACTAACTATTATGTAAAGTTTTTGTTGATTATATATTTGACATTTTTGAGCTCATCTAAATATTGTTTTTGATATATTAATGCATCCTATTGTTTATTGTTAGTGTACACATGAATGATTTTGTGAATATTAACAGGATATGTCTCTAACAAGGACATTATTGTTGCACCATTATGATAAGTCTTATTACCGGTCATGTTTAGTTTAAAACTAATATTGTGATACATGGAAGGGACTATGTCGACTTAACATCCTACGACCGCCATGATCCTTATTAGTTTTCTACTTAATGATGATTGATGTTTTGATCAATATGATGATGGAATTATCTTACACTATGCATATTATGTTGTATTATTAAATCATGATGTTAAATATGAAACATGGGTCAAGTGGGAGAATGTTAAGTTTTTTTAGTGGCCCACATTTTTAGTGGTCACGTTTTCTTTTCCCACTTATCTTTTTAGCTTAAGAAACTGCTCATTAGTTATAAAACTACTTATGCTAAAATTCTTATTGGTCAATAAATTAAGATAACTACTCACGTTGATGGAAAGTGGGTAATTTATCTATTAAAAGGCTTGGTCCTCTCTCTACCTAAGTATGTGAAATTTTTTTCTCCATCATGAAAATTTCGGAAAACTTCAAGAGGGTTAAGGGAGAGAAACTCAAGTCTTTAAGGTTGTTCATTTTGTAATCAATCTCTCTTCAAGTTTCAAATCATGGATCAAGCTACATTTTCTTAATTAGATTGTTCATGTGAAAATCATTTGTTCTAAGATCTTGGTATAATGATGATTAAATCAAAATAAAGTTTGATTTGCTTAAGAATTAGGTTTACATGGGCCAAGTCGGTGATCAAGAGCTTGCTTCAAACGAGAATTCCAAAACAAATTTGTTAGAATAGGTCTTCGAAAACATATTTGGACTCTAGCCTTATCCTTAGTTCAAAAACAAATCCAACTCAAACACTAGTAGAAATACACATATTCTAGACGGAATATTCTAGACGGAATTTTTTCCATCTAGAATGTATTAAAATAGACGGAAAATTTTCGTCTAGAATATTCCGTCTAGGATAAAACATTCTAGACGGAAATTTCCATCTAGAATAGTAAAGTAGACGGTTTATTTAATTTTAATTTTTTTAAATTAACCAAGTATTCTAGACGGAAATTTCCGTCTAGAATAGTATCCTAGACGGAAATTTCCGTCTAGGATACTTAGCCAATTAAAAAAAAATACCCAATAAACCCGCGAACTTTCCCCCCCAAAAACGATTAATTCATCCCCAAATTCCAAATTTTAGGAACCCTCTCCTACTCCTCCCTCCACCGCCTCCCCTCCTCTCCCTCTCCC
>BQKN01066020.1:559787-597283 GCA_022839385.1 Asparagus kiusianus
TTCTCTCTCTCTCTACACACACACACACACACACACACACACACACACAAGTAGAGGATGGTGATGTTTATCCTCATAATCAATGTGGGACTAAACCCACTACTAACACAATATTATCAACAACCCCCTCAAGCTCATGTTGGATCAAACAAAGTGAGTTTGCGTACAAGAAACTGGAATCGATGAATGAGTAAGAACTTTGTGAAGAAATTTGCAAGCTCGTCAGCGGATGAGACATGAGGAAGTAGAATTGTCTTGTCACTAATAACTTGTTGACGGACAAAATGAGCATCGATCTCAATATATTTGGTCATCTCATAAAATACTATATTATTAGCAATCTGAATGACACACTTATTATCAAAATAGAGAGGAGTAGGAGTTGTAATAGAAATACCGAAATCACTGAGAAGATGACAAAGATGAATAATCTCTTTAGTTGTTGTAGACATTGCACAATACTCTGCCTCGGTTCTGAAAAGAGCAATAACATCTTGTTTCTTACTCCGTCAGGAAATAAGAGAATCACCAAGTAATATACAATAAACTGTGGTAGACTTCTTGGTAGTGGGATCACCAACCCAATTAGCATCATAATATGCACAAAGTTCTAACTTAGATGTAACAAAAAACAGAAGAGAGCGAGTGCTAGTACCCCGGAGATACAGAAGAGAGCGAGTGCTAGTACCACGGAGATACCGAAGAATCCATAATAAGGCAGCATAGTATGTAGAATATGGGGTACTAACAAATTGACTGAGAATGCCAACAGCATGAGAGATATCTGGTCGAGAGATGCACAAATAGACCAACTAGCGAATAAGATGTCGGTATCGGATAAGATTAGATAGGGGCTTACCATCAGTAGAGCGAAGTTTGACATTCTGTTAGAGTAGAGTATCGATAGTTGCATCGTCAGTTAGCTCAACGCGATCTAGAATATCTGAGAGATGCTTCTATTGAGATAGTAGTACACCCGTGGGCCCTGAGAAATTTCTAGACCAAGAAAATAGCGAAGAGATTCAAGATCCTTCATGTGGAATTGTTGTTGTAATTGAGAGTTTGCGAACTGTATACCAGCAGCATCATCACTTGTAATAATCATATCATCTACATTAATGAGTAATAAAACTCTGCCACGCTATATAGGATGAAAAAACAGAGAAGCATCTTGATAATTCTCCATAAAGCCCGCCTTAAGCACGACATAACAAAAACACTCAAACTAAGTGCGGGGTGCCTGCTTGAGACCATAAGCAACACGACGAAGGAGACATACGTGTCCCGGAGAAATTTTGGAACCTAGAGGCGGTTGCATATATACTATATCAGATAAAGAGCCATGAAGAAAAGCATTCTTGACATCCATCTGGTATAAGGGCCAAAGATGAGCAATAGCAACCGTAAGTAGAGTACGAACACTGGCCATCTGAGTTCTTAGGCCGCTCCCATTGACCCTAGGATCTTGAAGGAGAAGGCTCAGAAGAGCATTTCACAGATACACACTTTTTATTCACTTTCTCTGTAAAAGCTCTTTGTAACTATTTAGCTCTTTTGATAATAAAAGAACTTCTTATCTCCCTTTATGAGTATACGATGGAGGTGTAATGTTAACATATCGTAGTGACACCTTTGCTGGAAAAAATGATGTTGGATCAAACTGGTAGAGGTGTAGTGTTAACATAACAATTTGATCAAGCTAACATTGTTTAGAGGTATAATGTTAACATGACAATATGAGGATATTTGATAGAGGTGTAATGTTAACTAATTAAATTGAATGATCGACAAAGGTGTAATTTTAACCGATCGGATTAAAGGAGTCCAAAGGACGACTACCGTTTAGAAGTGTAGTGTTAACTTAACGGCAGGAAATCGATGAAAGTGTAATGTTAATTAATCGATTTCTAAAAAGAGAGAATTGACAGAGGTGTAGTGTTAACTGATTAAATTTGCTAAGATAGGTCAACAGAGGTGTAATGTTAACTGGTCGATGAAATGGTCTAACAAAGGTGTAATGTTAACTAGTCGATGAAATAGTCTAACAAAGGTGTAATGTTAACCAGTCAAATTATTTAAAATGAGATACCTTTCAGAGGTGTAATGTTAACATGACGGTGTGATTAATTAGATACTGTTCAGAGGTGTAATGTTAACATGATAACATTAGGATAAATTTAGAGTTGATACTATTTAGAGGTGTAATGTTAACATGACAGTGATGATGTATCTAGAGTCAAGCAGAGGTGTGGTGTTAATTTGTTGACTTGCTCGGGATTTTGGATTAAGAAGATCAATATTTCTGGTCAGATGTGGAAACTTAAACATAACCAGGATCTCCATGGGAAGATAGTAATGGTCAAAATTATGGTAGTATTTTTTAAAACAATTCTCATTGATTGGCACCATGAGCCTATTGTCACATTGGTCAATTAGGAGATATGCTCCATTTGAGTAGACTATCTCTACGACAAATGGACCTTCCCATTTAAGTTGGAATTTACCTTTAGTCTTAAGCGTCATGATCGTGGGTTGACGAACGGCTAATACTAGGTCGCCTTCTTTGAAGGATCTTTATTTGACTCTCCTATTGAAGGCTCTCAAAATGCATGCCTGGGAGATCTTGATACTTTGCTGAGCTTGGAATTTCAGCTCATCTAACGCTTCTAGTTCTTGGAGGTGATTTTGATGATGTTCTTTGGTTGTCATCTTCTCGACAATAGCGATTCTCAATGACGATACATGAATTTCTAGTGGGATCACATCTTCTCATCTGTAGACCAAGAAAAATGGTATGGAGCCAGTGGGAGTGCAGATTGTTATTCGATAAGCCCATAGACACTCTCTAAATTTCTTGTCCCAATATCATTTGTTGGGGGAGATGAACTTTTTTAGAAGTGTGATGATGATTTTATTGAAAGCTTCGGCTAGACCATTAGTAGCTTGGCTGTATGGCGTAGAAGCCACATCTTGAATTCTGAACTTGTTATAGAATTTAAAAAATGGTCGACTAATGAATTGTAGACCGTTGTCATAAATGATTTATTTAAGAACGCCGAATCGATAAATTACATGATGTCTCAAGAATTTGGTCACTTGAGATGTCTAGACTTCTCGTAGGGGAAGGGGGGGGGGGGGAGGGCAGCCTCGGTCTATTTAGAGAAGTAACCTGTGAGGGCTAGGAGCAATCGATGGCCTTTGGTAGATGGTAGGCTGATTGTCCTAATGATATCCATGCCCTAAGCTTCAAATGTCCATGATGTGACTATTGAACATAATTCTTCGGAGGTTGATGTAGGAAATCAACGTGAACTTGACAAGCATGACATTATTTAGTATATGCTACTAAATCTACTATCATTGTCAACTAGTAGTAACCTAGACGGTGAAGTTAGTCCTGAAGTTTGTAACCTAGTTGATGAGCTCCACATGCACCATTGTGGGCTTCTTTTAATGCTTTTCAAGCTTTAGTTGATGATAAGCATCAGAGAAAAATACCGTCGAGAGATCATGGGTAAGTCTGCATGGCAGAATCATAGAAGAAGCACGGAGCTCTTCTTTGAGCAGATATTGCTTGCTTCGGATTATTTGGTAGTATCCCGTGTAAGACATAGTCGATGATTGGGAACCACCAATCATTATCCTCGAAGTGAGTTGGTATGACATGCACTTCGTTGGCTTCAAGAATTTGTTTTGGAGAGCATAATTGATGGCAAGCCGTAATTTGGTGCCAAAGCAAGTGTGACTGCAAGGGATGCTAGAGCGTCCACATGAGTGTTCTCGAGGTGAGCTACGTAGATAATATAAAAGCCTTCGAAGGATTGAGTGAGCTTTGTTGCCACTTTGTGGTAGAGTATGAGATCATTGTAACAGACCACATATTCTCCTTTGATCTGATTCACAATCTGCTGTGAGTCACCATGGGCTTCAAGATATTTTAAGATGATGTCTTGAGCGAGTTGTAGGCCGATTATAAGGGCATTATACTTAGTTACATTGTTAGAGCATGGCTCGGTCAATGAGTAGGCCTAAGAAAGAACATGTCCATGGGGATCGATCAACACTACCCCTACTCCTACGATGATTGTTCCTTTGTGGTTGGGTCATGACGCACTGTCGATGTTTGATTGCCACATCTCATGGTCTGAAGTAGTATTCGACTTAAAGACTTCGTTTGAGATATCTTCATTGAGCTTGGAAGACTCAGAATAGGGTGTTCTACAAGAAAGTCGGCTATTGCTTGACCCTTTACTACTTTCTACAGTACGAATATCATGTCATATAATGAGAGCAGTATCGCCCATTTTACAAACCTGGAATTCAGTGATCCAGGTTTCGTCATGAGCATTCATAGGGAATTAATCCTTGAAATGACGTGAATGGATTGGTCGGTGAGGTAGTGTTCCATCTTCTAAATTGCAAAACTAATGCTAAACATTCATTTTCGACTGGATTATAGTAGTGTTTGGCGCTAATCATAGTCCGACTAAGGTAGTAAATGGTTTGCTCATGGCTATTGTCATTCTTCTGGGCAAGGAATGCACCAAGAGAATGTTCCATTGCTCGGACATATATCAGGAATGGTTTACCGATACTAGTACGGCTAGAACCGATGGTTTCGTGAGGTAACCCTTGATCTCATTGAAAGCTTCTTGATAGGTGTCATCCTAAACAAATGAAACACATTTCTTCATGAGTCTTTGAAATGGTTGAAATTTCCTAGATAGGTTGGCGATAAACCTTCAGATGTAGGCTAATCGTCCTTTTAGTTCTCTGAGTTCTTTGAAATTCCTTAGAGGTGACACCTTTTGGATGGCTTTCACTTTTTTGGGGTTGACATGTATTCCTTTCGATGTCAAAATAAATCCTAGAAATTTATCTGATGATACCTAAAGGAAGGATTTGGTTGGATTCATTTTGAGCTGGTGTTTTCACTAATTTCGAACACAGTTCTAAAATCACCAACATGATCTTGCTTGTGACGACTTTTGATCGCAAGTTCATCAACGTACACTCTACTGTCTTACGTAAATGTTCATAAAAAATCATGTTCATAGTGTATTGATAAGTAGCTCTAGCATTTTTTAGACCGAAGGGCATTATTGTATAGCAGAGTACTCCTAAGGGTGTTCTGAAAGTTGTGTGCTTTTGATCATCTGGATGCATTTTGATTTGGTTGTATCTAGAAAACCTGTCCATGAAAGACATCCTCTCAAACATGCACGTGTCGTCAATCATAATATCCATGATAGGGATAGGAAACTCATCTTTCGGGCAAGAGATATTAAGATCCAAAAAATTGACACTGATTCAGATCTTGCCGCTCTTTTTCATCACCACCACAATATTGGATAGCCAATCGGGGTGTTGTTCTTCACGGATGAAATAACATTCAATGAGTTTGCATATTTCCTTCTTGATCTGCTATATTAACTCAGGACGAAAGTATCGTTGCTATTGCTTGATTGGCTTAACCCTAGAGTTAATGTCAAGGGAATGTACAACCATATTAAGATCGAGACCCTGCATGTCTTTATGGCTCCAAGGGAAGACATCGACATATTCTTGTTAGATCCTATATCAAATGCTCAAAGCACTAGGAGGGGGGGGGGTGGGGGTGAATAGTGCTTCTTAAAAATTTCTTGCGGAATTGAAAATAACTATGAAGTGGAATAAGAATATCAACAATAAAAACTCAAACCAGAAAAGCACAATCGTAAACACGAGGATTTATCCTAGTTCGGTCCTCCAAACCTACATCCAATCCCCAAGCAACCCGCTTGAGATTTTCCACTATTCTTAAATATTCTTACAAGAATAATCATTGCACAAACTTGCCAATCCTCTTTTCAATTTTCACACCCTTTCTCTGGTTTTTCAAACCAGAGAAAGACTTTCTTTCCCTAAACCAAAGAGAACCTTTCCTCTTCCCTTAAACAAGAGAGAACTTTTCTTGATAAAGATTACAATAATCCTATAAGCCTTGATGTGTAGTGATCTTAATTGAATTGTGGCTAATAGAAATTCTCAATATTTTACCTCACTAAAACTTGGAATTTTAGACAAAGAGTCTACAAAGAGAGTTTTTTATTTTTAGTTTTTCAACTAAAGAGTGTTTGGGAGAAAATTGGTTTCTTCATTGAGATACTCATTACAACTTCAGTCATTATAATGAAAATACAAAAAGATAGTCTTTTTATAAGACTTTTACACAATGAAAATATAATTCTCGTCAAACAGCGTAGAGATCGTTTATCGGTATTCTGCTTGCGTAGGATCTTGGCCTGTGATGGGGACATTGATATCCGTAGACCACCAACTGATCAGATGAGATCTGGGGCTTCGTCGATTCGCGAAGGAATCAAGAAGCCGAAGCGCTTATCTCGGCAACAGCGAGATAATTGCTCTTCTTAAGATCACTACAACGGGGTAATCTTAAGGGACGAACCGGGCTGCAGATCTGACGAACTCCTCTTCTTTATGCCGAAGAATCCGCTGAAGTCTCCTCCTCCTCTCTGAAATTCATGGCTCTTCAGTTCTCAATCCGGCAGGGCTTCACCAACGCTTGAGAATTCTAGATCTAAAAAAATGAAGGCCCTGGGGTAGTATTTATAGGCTTCAGGAGCCCTGTGTTTGGATAAGAACGACCGATTCCTTCTTATCTTTAGTTGAAAACCACTTAACCATATTATCAGATCAGTTGGAACAAATCCAGGTGGTTAACGATCGAGAAACCATCAAAAATAACTAAAATCAGCTTTTTTGTATTGGAGACACTTCTGATGTATTGGAAACACTTCTGAGTGTCTTAGCCAAGCCAAGACACTTGAGAGTGTTTCGGCTTGGCCGAGAAACTCAAGAGTCTCGGCTTGGCCGAGACACTTATAAGTGTCTCGGTCAAGCTGAGACACTTTGAAGTGTCTTGGCTTGGCCAAGAAACTTACAAGTGTCTTGGCCAAGCCAAGACACCACGGGGTGTCTCAATTTGGCTTTTTCCGGTTTTGGTTCGTCGAGTTCATTTCCACCGTAAATTCGTCGTCCGGACTCGGAATTACGTGGTTCAATATGCGTTGAAAAGCCAGCAAGGAGATCTATAGGCTCCCATGATTGAATTACATGCAGAGTAAATGAGGCACGAGGGGTGCTCCGCCTTTCGTAAATGACGCGAGGCTCCTGATCAGGTCTTATTCCCGTTATTCTGAAGTTTTATTGCTTAGTATGGTTCGTCGACTCACTTCATGTGTTCGTCATCGTCAAATGAGCTCCTGTGACTTAGGTAGTAACATTCATCATCTTCTCTCTATCTTGAGCAGTGTGCGGGGACCTATAGACAATTTTGGACACCTACAGATACCCCATCCAAAGTGTTTTAGTCTCGTTTCCTTTATAGATGAGCCTGAAATACTTTGGATATGATCGGTCCAACCTTCAGTCGGTGTAAAAGGACCTGTTGTTATCTTTGATTCTTTACTCCTTTGATTTTCAATATGTTCGATGTCTTGATGAATAGCTGAAATTCTCTCGGCGATTCGTTTATCGTTCGACCGTCGTCAAAATCTTGAATCAAAACCAGTGAGTTGATTTTGGCTCGTATCGTCGAATTAACTTTGAACTGATTATCTCCATCATGATATATTGATTTGCAATGACTTTCAACGCAACACGTTGACTAGCGTTGACCTAGGGTTACGCGTTGACCGGTATTAACCTAGGGTTTCGAATCGTCCGGCACTGATTTTTTTATTACAACACGTTGACTGGCATTGACCTAGGGTTACACGTTGATCGGCATTAACCTAGGGTTTCGAATCACCCGGCGTTAACTTTTTCATCGCAACGCGTTGACTGACATTGACCTAGAGTTACGTGTTGACCGGTGTTAACCTAGGGTTTCGAATCGCCCAGCGTTGATTTTTTCATTATAACGCGATGACTGGCGTTGACCTAGGGTTACGCGTTGACTGATGTTAACCTAGGGTTTCAAATCGCCCAGCGTTGCCTTTTTTATCGTAACGCATTGACTGTCGTTGACCTAGGGTTACGCGTTGACCGGCGTTAACCTAGGGTTTCGATTCGCCTGGCGTTGACTTTTTCATCGCAACGCATTGACTGGCGTTAACCTAGGGTTTCGAATCGCTTGGCGTCTTTTTCATTACAACGCGTTGACTGGCGTTAACCTAGGGCTACACATTGACCGGCGTTAACCTAGAGTTTCGCATCGCCCGGTGTTGACTTTTTCATTGCAACGCGTTGATTAGCGTTAACCTAGGGTTACGCGTTGACCGACGTTAACCTAGGGTTTCGAATCGCCCCACGTTAACATAGTTTATACTCGTACGTTTGCTAGAGGATACACAGTTTAAGCTCTTAAGGTATTAGAGCATAGAAGTCCTAACAGTTGGGGTTGCAGGACCAACTGTTAAAGCTGTTAAAGCTGATTCGTCTGTAGATATGGATCTTATCCAGAAGTTGTTGGATGCTCGAGTCACGAGACCAGTTAATAAAGCTGGTGCGTCAATGACTTTCACACTTATAGGATTTTTAGCAAACCCTCAGCTATCAACGGATTTGATGAGCCTTTACTGACTACCATTTCAGTCGAGCTAGCATGCAGATTGTTTAAATCCGTTCTACATGTAATGTTATGCTAAAAGAGTTAACTCCTTTAGTGCTACGATATTGAATATGTAGACTTCATCTTTCTTACGGGAGTAGACTACCCGGCGACGTGTGTTAGACGTAGACTTAGGATTTTTGGCCAATACTCAGCCATCAACGGTTTTGACGTGCCTTTACTGATTACCGTTTGAGTCGGGCTTGTATGCGGATTGTTTAAGTCCATTCCACATGTGACGTTGTGCTAAGAAAGTTAACTCTCTTAGTGCTATGATATTGAATACGCAGACTTCATCTTTCTTAAGGGAATAGACTACCCGGCAATACGTATTAGGCGCTGACTTATCCCTACTTAGGCTTCGGGATAAAATTCCCCAGACTGGAATTCTGGTGTCTTCTTCAATCGGTGAAAGACTAAACTGGCAACGCGTGTTAGGCGTTGACTTATCCCCACCTAGGATTCAGAATAAAATTCCTCGCGCGTGTGAAGCACGGATTTTGGTGTTATTAATAACAACCTGCCACAATATCGAATATGTGGGCTTTTGTCCTTTTTACAGTCAAGGACTAACTGGCAACGTGTGTTAGGCGCTGACTTATCCCTACTTAGGCTTCAAGATAAAATTCCCCAGACTGGAATTTTGGTGTCTTCTTCAATCGGTAAAAGACTAAACCGGCAACGCGTGTTAGGCGTTGGCTTATCCCTAATTAGGATTCGAGATAAAGTTCCCCACGCGTGTGAAGCACGGATTTTGGTGTTATTAATAACAACCTAACACAATATCGAATATATGGGCTTTTTTTCTTTTTACGGTCAAGGACTAACCAACAACACGTGTTAGGTGCTGACTTATCCCTACTTAGGCTTCGGGAAAAAATCCTCAGACTAGAATTCTGGTGTCTTTTTCAATCGGTGAAATACTAAACTGGCAACGCGTATTAGGTGTTGACTTATCCCTACTTAGGATTCGGGATAAAATTCCCCACGCGTGTAAGGCACGGCTTTTGGGAGTTGAAGGATGGTGTCAAAAAAATAGGAGAGGAAGAATTTTATATTCTATCTCCCGAAACCGAAGAGGAAGAATTTTATATTCTATCTCCAGTTGCCAAGGAAACTAGAAGTGGGATCTCCACCCTAAGAATTCGGAAAAGTGAAACTAGGAGTGAGATCTCTACTCTGAGAATTAGAAAGATTCAAACAACCCTAACTTTTATAGGATTGGTTGCTTAATCCAAGAAAAGAATTCCTCATTTATTGAAGTGAAATTCTGATTTTGACCCTAACTTCAATAGGTTTGGCCGAATAGGAAAATGTGGAAGTCTTTTGTTTATCGAAAGGAGCATTCTGGTCTTGGTCCTAACTATCTACAGGTTCGACCAAGTGAGGTTGGAGGCAATCCTAACTTTTATAGATTTGATTGCTCAAATTAAAAGTGGACCTCTCGTTCATGAAAAGAATCGAGAGGAGATTTTGGTTGTGGTCCTAACTGTTTAAAGGTTTGACCAAGATGGGAATTTGAGACGACCCTAACTGTTTAAAGGTTTGATCATTCAATTTGTAGACCTCTCATTCATGGAAGGAATCGAGAGGGGATTTTGGTTGTGGTCCTAACTATTTTAAGGTTTAACCAAGTAGATAGTGGGAGTGGGAGTACAAATCACAGTGGGAGTATTGACTTGTACAAGTCACTCGAAGGGGGTTCCTAGTGTTAAGTGACAAATGCTTAACACGGAGGGGTTTGACAATTGTCAATAAATAGAAGATTAAAATTTTGAATACTATGTCCGGACTCTAACAATGAGAATGTTTAGTGAACAGACGTAGCGGGAGTTTGAGTGGGAGTTTATTATTCATCACCTTCTTGTAGTGACCGGGTTATCCCTAAGAATACACTATATAGAATTCTCTCGGGAACTTCCCGTTACATGAATTATCCACCCCCAGCTTTCTTCGCGAAACTAGGTCTAACATTGTACTCAGTTGCATGACCGGGTTATCCTTAAGAATATCAGGCATGACATTCTCCAGGAACTTCCCGTGAAAGAAAGAAAATAGTTTAGACTCATATACCTATTGGAGTGTCAGGGAGCAGTTTAACCTACCGGTTGGAGGATTGAGAAATAGTTTATACTCATATACTCTTCGGAGTGGTGCACCGTCATTCGGCTTATTCTAGCTTTATGGCGCCAGAGTCGATTAGAGCTTGAATCTTGTTCTTTAGACCAAAACAAACCCCAGTAGGATGGAGAACTCTCCTGTGGTACGTATAGTAGTTTGGGTCCGTAATCCTCTTAGCTCCCTCCTGATCTTTAATAGGTGGTAGCTCAATCTCACCGTTATTCAGGAGGTACTCGAAAATATCCGGAACTTCCTCATCCTTGAATGAGTACTCTTTTGGAGTCTCGGATCTGGAGTCCTTTGCTGCTTTTGAGGTTGTTGTTGTAACGTCTGACTATTATCACTAGCAACCACAGGCCTTGACTGCTAGCTTCTTTCAGTCTTCTTCCTTCTGAGGAAGCATTCAGCTTGTTTGCCGCGCACCTTCCAGTCTTTCTAAGTGTTGGACGGTGCAACTCCCATAACTTCCAATATCTCAACAGATAGGTTGTTATGATATGTCTAGAGGATGAAGTCCTCTGTGGTCAGATCTCGGCAGTTCATTATCTTATTCCGAAAACGTTTGATAAAGTTGTTGACTGTCTCTTCGTCTTCCTATTTCTCCTCAAAGAGTATCCTGATGGATATCTCGGTGTCGTCGTCAAAGAAGTTGCCGAGGAATAAGCTCTCCATATCATCCCAGCTGTTGATGCTTCCAGGCTTGAGACGGCGATATCAATCGAAGGCAGGCCCGCGAAGGGTGCTAACAAATGACCGAACCATCAAGGTTTTATTGCTGGAGATCGTGCCAAAGTGGGATTTGAAGTAGATTAGTTGCTGAGTAGGCGAGCCCTTCCCGTCGAACGGCATGAAGTTGATCAGGTTGAACTTCGCCGGATACGAGATTGAATCCCACTCTTTAGGGTAAGGACACGGAATGCCGGTCTTCTTTACCTCTCGAGCATACATTAGATCGTTAATTTTGCTCTCGAGGTCTTTCATCTTCTCATCCTCATTTGTATCATGTTTTGGACGATTTCCGAGAGGAACAATATGGTCACCCCCGGTATTATTATCTTTAGGGGGCCACCCCCAACGTTGTTATTTGTAGGGGACGTATTTGAACCACCCTAGTATTTTTGGAGGGTGCATCGGCCATGATGATTTCGTCCACTTCTGGATCGCTGTCAACTGTGGCGTTCTGGGTGCGACGGCTGGATTCACCAAGTTGATTGGACCGAGCCTGCATCTGTCGGTCATGCTCTTCCTTCATCTGTATCATGGCTATTTCTAATTCAAACTTGAAGTTCTCTTTTGCTTAGCGAAAGCATCCTTGATGATCTTGGTCATTTGTTTCGCGTTGATCATGAACGCCTCACGAGATTGTCTTATGCTGGACATCGTATTGTCAGAAGCGATGACAGTGTTCGCATCTGATGCTTCATCATATGAGGAGAATCCACTATTCATCCTCAAATAGTCTCTATGACTAGTAGTTCCTGCACGTAACCGAGTTATACGTTGGGATACGTCCGAAAAATAATGAGAACTGAAACTTCGCTTTGACTTCTCTTTATCAGCCATATTGATAGTCACCTCTGGGAGTTCGTCGTCTTACGCAACTGATCTTTTTCTACGAAAACGCCTTGGCTTAGTTTCCGATGCTTTATAGGAAAGCCTTTGGAATACCGAGACCCTCTGTAGAGCGGTCTTGGGGCAGCTACACGCTGATAATATTCCCTGATAATTTTGGTACACGGACAGTGAGAGTCCGCTTTTCGGGTACCTCTCTTTAGAGATTTATTCACACCCCAGCCCTATAGTACAACTCATTGACGTTGCGGTCAGAGTAACCTATTTGCTGTTTACATGAATTCTTAGCTATAACACGTTCATCTGCTTGATGCGTTTTCTCCTGAGTAAACAACGCCTTGTTGGTGTCTGCAGTAGTCACTCATTTGGAATCACCCTTTTCGGAGGGTGAAACCTTAATGGGCTTTTGGCCTTCTGTACGCACTCCCAAGTGGATGGTTACAAGAATCAACTTGTTAGGAGGTCGCGTACGACCCCCAGTCTGGATGTTTGCTCGGGGTTCCTTCAACGGTCCTAAGCGTTCCTTAACATGCGCTTTGCCTCGATCTTCGAGTAGAGAACCGAGGTGATCCTTCAAAAGAATTCTAACTCTGGGGAGGTCTATACCGTCGTAGGGTTCTACCGGAGGCGTAGGAGCGGAAGGAGCGGGATCCGAAGTTGACGAAGGATGTGGAGCAACGTCGCCTGCTTTTGTCTAAGGTGTTGATTTAGCCTTTGGCATCCAAGTTTGTTTGGATCTCGGCGATCTCTTAACCGCCTCTTCCTTTCAATTTCTTGTGCTTTTCGTACTAGGATCTAGGCATGCGCAAGAAGTGTGCGATGCTTCTGAATACGCTCCTCAAGAGTGGAACGGTTCCGTTTGACACGAACCCATTCGTTAGTAGGTGGTTGGGAGGACGTTCCCGAAACTTGCTGCTGGAACACTTGGTTCCTTCTGAGTTACAGATCCGCATCATAGCAGATCCCGTCAACAAGCTTCAAAGCCTTGGTAAATTAGCACACGAGATGTTAATGGAGCCTTTGACGAGCCCTCTTCGTCAGCACTGGTGCACTTTTAACGGGCTACTCTTTGACTTTCGAAGAGTTGTCACGAACATTGGATCTGGTTTCTTTAGAGGCTGGAGAGGGGTCTTCCACTGCATTCGGGTTCAGATCATCATCCCTGGTCTTCAGATCTGAAGGCATGTTCTTCACGACAGTGGTTTTTCTGCGTTTGCAAGAAGAAGATATGGAGGAAGAGGAAATATATTCCTTGAATTTCTGCTGGTCGAATTCGTATTCGACCTCTTCGAACACCGGGATCTTGATCGTTGGCTGAGGCATGATAGCTTCGGTAACGAAGCTGTTGGCTCCCACTGTGGTTGCCAGCTTGTTTGGGGAAAAAATTGGTTTATTCATTGAGGTACTCATTACAACTTCAGTCGTTATAATGAAAATACAAAAAGATAGTCTTTTTATAAGACTTTTACATAATGAAAATACAATTCTCGTCAAACAGCAGAGATCGTTTATCGGTCTTCTGCTTACATGGGATCTTGGCTTGTGATAGCGACGTTGATATCCGTGAACCACCAAACGATCAGATCAGATCTGGAGCTTTGTTGATCCGCGAAAGAATCAAGAAGCCGAAGCGCTTATCTCGGCAACAGCGAGATAATTGCTCTTCTTAAGATCACCGCAACGGGGTAATCTTAAAGGACGAACCAGGCTGCAGATATGACGAACTCCTCTTCTTTATGCCGAAGAATCCGCTAAAGTCTCCTCCTCCTCTCTGAAATTCGTGGCTCTTCAGTCCTCAATCTGGCAGGGCTTCGCCAATGCTCCAAAACTCCAGATCTGAAAAAATGAAGGCCCTGGGGCTGTATTTATAGGCTTCAGGAGCCCTGTGTTTGGATAAGAACGACCGATTCCTTCTTATCTTCAGTTAAAAACCACTTAACCATATTATCAGATCAGTTAGAGCAAATCCAGGCGATTAACGATCGAGAAACCGTCGAAAACAACCAAAATCAGCTTTTTTGTATTGGAGACACTTCTAATGTATTGGAGACACTTCTGAGTGTCTTGGCTAAGTCAAGACACCACGGGGTGTCTTAATTTGGCTTTTTCTGGTTTTGGTTCGTCGAGTTCGTTTCCACCGTAAATTCGTCGTTCGGACTCGAAATTACATGGTTCAATATGTGTTGAAAAGCCGGCAAGGAGATCTATAGGCTCCCATGATTGAATTACATGTGGAGTAAATGAGGTGCGAGGGGTGCTCCGCCTTTCGTAAATGACGCAGGGCTCCCGATCAGGTCTTATTCCCGTTATTCCGATGTTTCGTTGCTTAGTATGGTTCATCGACTCACTTCATGTGTTCGTCATCGTCAAATGAGCTCCTATGACTCACGTAATGACATTTATCATCTTCTCTCTGTCTCGAGCCATGTGCGGGGACCTATAGGCAATTTTGGACGCCTACAAAGAGTATATCAAAATTTTTGGCTCAATAACATGTATTTTGAAAAATAAAATCAAGGGTATATATTCAGACCAATAGACATAACTTCTGAGTTCAAATATGTTTTCAAAATCCAAGTTTTTAACTACTATAAAACGATTAATTTAATTTCAACATCAAAAGTCAAACAGTAATAAACTGTATGTGTCAGTCAATTGGTGGACTCATTAGTCGACTAACCAAACTTTTAAAAATGACTATTACTTGAATCAGTTAACTAATATAAAGATCGGTCGACTGCTACAGTGACCGGTTGACTACTACATAGTCCAGTCGACTGACCAGAAAATCAAAATCAGCCAAATAGGCTAGTCGGTCGAGTGCTACAGTGACCAGTCGACTGATTAGAAAAGCAATATACACTAAAATAATCATAACTTCTAACTATGACATCCGAATTGAAAAAAATTTGGATGCGTTGGATGCGTATTTCAAATATCTACATGATGAATCCAAAATCCTCCTAATCCAATACTCTTATGATTTTATAGAGATTTTCAAATTTATGTATCACTAAAACCTATTATTTTTAATGCAGAAAAAATAAGTTTTTATTAGTTCTTTTATAAGTCAACTAGGGGTATCATTAATCAAATAGTGGACTAAGATTTTTATAAACTAAGTCATTGTTTGTGTGTGTGTGCATCAAGGCTTTTAACAGTCTAAGATAAAGTAAAAGTTACAATATGAAGTCTAACTTTATCTTGATTTCTCTTCAACCTTGCTTGATCAACTTGAATGATATAGCATGATATATCTTTTGATACTACAATAACCAAGTTAGCCAAATACACAGTATATTTGTATCATCAAAACATACCTGATCAATATTCTGCCCCTTTTTAATGATGACAAATAGTATAAATCATGTTAGAGAATTAGAATCTTAAAATCTCCCCCTGAATATATGCACACATTTTATATCTTAATATTTCTCCCCCTTTGTCAATAGCAAAAAGACATAAAGAATGAGATAAATAAGATACCAACAAAAGTTAGTATAAATCAAACGTTAGTACACAATACCAAGTGTTAAAAATTATTAACTTGTGCTCCCCCTGCAAATATGCAAAATTAGTCGAAAATACATATAAATATAAGATTTAAGTTATCAAATCCATCTTTTCTTTTGAGGTACCTAAAAATATAAACATGTTAGAAAAGTACCTATTTCAATAATTTGACAAGAATCAGTTCTTAGGAAACAAAACCCATTCAGAATTTGGTTTTTCTCTATCTATATAAACATAGTTATTTGAATTACAAACAGTGTTTATATAAGACATTATATAAGAAGTATTTTCATTATTACTCACATATTTTGGAACCCATATATATCTTAATTTGGGTTTTGAAAAATCTTAACATTGTGAACATAAAAGTATTTTTGAAAATCATTTTTCTTTGAAAATTACCTTTCTTTCTGAAATCCAATTCCAAATTTATTATTTGAATTTTGAAAAGATAACAAACTATCATCCCATGTTGCTTGAAATGCCTTCTTCTTCTTCATGAACTTGTTAGTTTTGAAGTTATACTTTGTCTTAGTGTTCAACAATGGACAATCTTTCTTTATGTGTCCTGGTTTGTTACAATTAAAACATACAGAAAGATCATTAATATCTTTATCTTTGCTGTTGTACTTACCTTTTCAAAG
The DNA here is from genome assembly GCA_022839385.1 of Asparagus kiusianus. NCBI lineage: Eukaryota > Viridiplantae > Streptophyta > Magnoliopsida > Asparagales > Asparagaceae > Asparagus > Asparagus kiusianus. The sequence continues at coordinate 576,252 of BQKN01066020.1, forward strand.
AAATTTTTGAATTTCCTTATAAGCATGTCCACTTCATCTTCATCATCTGATTCTTCTGAATCGAATGATGCTTTGAAGCAAGAGATTTCTTCTTTGTTTGTTGTGGTTCCATGTCCTTTCTATTTTTGATCTGCACTTCATAGGCCATGAGGTTTCCAACAAGATTCCTAGAGTGAGAGTCGATAGATCATTGGCTTCCTCAATGGAAGTAGTTTTCTTCTCTCATTCTGGAGTGAGTGCATGAAGAACTTTTCTCACCATCTCGACTTGTGTGTAGTTCTTGCCAAGAGCCACAAGCAAGTTTGTGATGTCGATGAAGCGTGTGATCATCTCAGATATACTCATCTTTCTCTATTTGAAACATCTCGAATCTGTGTACAAGAACAAAAATTTTAGATTCTTTAACCTTACTTGTACCTCCATGTGTTACCTCAATTGTATGCCAATTTGATGCGCTGATGTAGCGGTAGACACAAGATTGAATTCTTCTTTGGTTAAGGCACAAAATAGAGCATTTATCGCCTTTGCAACAAGGTTGATGAATATCTTTAGATCTTCATTCCATTGATCATATAGGATTGACGGCCTTGTGAATTCTGTCTCTGTAATGTTCCATATCTCTTAGTTGATGTATTGCAAGTAGATCTTCATTCTGCACTTCTAATAGTTGTATTTAGAACTATCAAAGAGTGGTGGCCGTTGTGTGGATTGTCCTTCATGGTACAGTGAAATTAATGATGCCATTGTAATTACCAGGCTCTGATACCAAGTGTTGGATTATGTATGCAATGCTCAAAGCACTAGAGGAAGGGGGTGAATATTGCTTTATAAAAATTTATTTGAAAATTATAAATAACTATGCAGCGAAATAAGATTATATCAACAATAAAAACTCAAATCAGAAAAGCACAATCGTAAGCACGAGGATTTATCCTGGTTCGGTCCTCCTGACCTACATATAGTCCCCAAGCAACCCGCTTGAGATTTTTTAATATTCTTGAATTTTCTTACAAGAATAATTATTGCACAAACTTGACAATCCCCTTGTTAATTTGCACACTCTTTCTCAAACCATAAAAATACATTCCTTCCCTCAAACTAGAGAGAACCTTTCCTCTTCCCTCAAACCAGAGAGAACTTTTCTTGATGAAGATTACAACAATCCTATAAGCCTTGATGTGTAGTGATCTTAATTGATCTGTTGCTAATAGGAATTCTCAATATTTTGCCTCACTAAAACTGGGAATTTTGGACAAGAATGCTACAAAGAGAGTTTTTCATTTTTAGTTTTTCAACTAAAGAGTATATCAAAATTTTTGGTTCAAGAACATGTATTTTGAAAAATGAACTCAAGAGTATATATTTAGAACAATAGACATAACTTCTGAGTTCAAATATGTTTTCAAAATCTGAGTTTTTAACTACTATAAAATGACTAATTCAATTTGCACATTAAAACTCAAACAACAATAAACTGTCTGTGTCAGTCGAATAGTAGACTCATCAGTCGACTGACCAGAGACTTTTAAAAATGACTGTTACTTGAATCAGTCGACTTATATAAAGATCAGTCAACTGCTACAGTGACCAGTCGACTGATCAGAAAATCAAAATTAGCCAAACAGGCTAGTCGGACGACTGCTATAGTGAGCAATCAACTGCTACAGTGACGAGTCGACTGATCAAAAAAGTAACATACACTAAAATGGACATAACTTCTTACTACGACATCCGAATTGAGTGATTTTGGATGTGTTGGATGCGTATTTAAAATATATACATGATGAATTCAAAATCATACCAATCAATTTCTCTTATTATTTTATTTAGATTTTCAAAGTTAATGTATCACTTAAGCCTGTTACTTTTAATGCTTAAAAACTAAGTTCTTATTGGTTCTTTTATAAGTCGACTAGGGGTATTGTTAGTCAAATAGGAGACTAATATTTTTATAAACTAAGTTATGGTTTGTATGTGTGTGTGTGCATCAAGGCTTTTAACAATCTAAGATAAAGTAAAAATTACAATATGAAGTCCAACTTTATCTTAATTTCTCTTTAGCCTTGCTTGATCAACTTGAATGATATAGCAGGATATATCTTTTGACACTGTAATAACTAAGTTAGCTAAACACACAATATATTTGTATTATTAAAACATACCTGATCAACAATTCTTATAAGAGAATAACGAATTCTTACTTTTCAGCTAATGATAGACTCTCGCTGATGAAGATGGGATTGTGGTTGAATTCATCACCTATGCTGATCTGAACCACTTTATCTTCGGTGCGTGGCTCCCTGACTTCAAAAGGTGACTCTCATTGTTGCTCAAGTTGTTTTACCCATGAATCATCTTCGGGATCCTTGAACTCTATAGATTTATCAAGAACCACGGTTAGGTCGTATGAGACTATATTGACTATGAATTCACTACGCAAGGCTCCAAGGCTGATGTCAGAATCCTAATTGGACGTGTCCGAAGAATTACTTAGGAAGTCGTCAGATGCTGGTCTTATTTGTGGCTTGGCTTTAGGAGAAATGTAACCGAGTCCTCATTTGGTTCAATTGTAATAATCAAAAACTTCACCATTCGGTATAAAGGGGATCAAAGGGCCTCTTAGTCTTCTGTTGAAGTTCACCCGTGTTTTGCATTTTTGTTATAATTTGCTGAGACTGCTAGCTGTATCAGGAGAATTTAGGCACTATTTTAGCTTCTTCATCAAAGTTTGATAAGTGAGGTTGTGTCTCAACATTTTCAAAGATGATTGGATTTGAAGTTCATTGGATCGGACTATGAAGGTGGCATGTGTCGAGTTGTCAAGTTGGTTTTGAGCGGTGTACAACTTTCTTATTAGCATTATGTGCAATGCTAGTTCCAAAGCTAGTATGGCCATCAGAATTTCAACTCTTGAGTTTTCAGACTCAAAGTCTAAAGAGTAATAGTACGCAAACTCTTCTTTATTAAGGATCCAATCGACCTGAGCTCCAGCGGATTGATCGATATAGAGATCTTCTAGGATAATTACAAGTGGATCTATGTCCAAGGTTCAATCATCCATAGGATTTACCATGACATTTGCTTCATTGCAGCTATCCTTATTATTGGGGAGGACAATCTCGATTGTGTGATTTTCATTATACAAGAGAGAGTCGGTGAAGTAATTATTCCCTTGAAAGTATGCTTTTTAGTGTCGACTCTCATTTGGACCCCCTGTCCATCATTGTATTTGAAACACTGGTGAAGTGTTGGAGAGATGAGCATGTTGGAGTAGATCCAAGGTTGTTCAAGGAGTAGGTTGTAAGGTGTCTCGATATCGATGAATTAGCATGTTACCTCCATCTTCAAATCTTTGATCTGACACTTAAGTCAGATCTTTCCAAGAGATGGACTAGTGGTGGAGTTGAAGCCGAGTATGACTGTAGAAGTCTTTGAGAGCTTGTGAAAGGAAATACCTAAAAATCTCATGAGTCTTCGTGAAATTAAGCTCAACGCGGAGCCTGGATCGATGTGACTTCTCTCAACCTTTGACGACCCTATATACCCCTTGTAGTAGAGGGGTCAGTTATGATGATAATTTTTGATAAGCATATCTTTTAGAGTGAAATTGATACAAGGCATTTTCCTCTAGCATTGATAGCTGTAGGTGTAAAAATCTGATTTCCTGAAATAAGGATCTCGTTTGTATTGATAATAATGACTTATTATAAACTAATGGATCAAAATTATAATAGAAGCAGAGGGAAGACCCTCCTTGTTTTTAACGTGGGGACTTTGGTAGTGATAGGATGCCTTGCTCGGTTCTCACACCGAGTTTGCTTCCCTTGGACGATTCGATCGAGGTTACAGGAGAGCTTCAGTACATGGTAGAAGCTTGTGTTGGTCGAGTTCGAGTCTCCGAGTTCAATGGTGATCAAGGCCCGAAGCTAGAAGAAGGTGCTACAATGCAAAGATAATACAAAGAGCAGGTCATCAACTTTGTTGAGAGTTGAGAGCTAATGGTCGAGATGACTGATTGAATTAATCAATTAACTATGAGCATTAGATTGCTAGTCGTCGACTCCTTTCCCGTGGCCGAGAGAAGCTTTTAAATAGAGAAGGGACGACATGGTCACTCTCTTGAATCATGGAATGTGACCATGTACTGTTGGGAGATACCATGCCTCTTACTTGTATTATGAGCGGCTACTTGATGGGTTTGGAGTATTGTGCTCCTTCCCTTCACATCATGGGGAATGGGAAGGTCCATCCCTATAGGCAACAGTGCAAGCGCCAGGTACTTTGGTGAGTTTGGAGAGCTTGCTGATCGCCTGGCTGGTTGCTTGGTCGTACAGGCGACTCTCAACCATGTGGACAAACATGATTTGTACAGGCGAATCAAATGCGCAAGTGAACTTGTCGATGAAATGAACCTAACTCGTGCAGGGGAGTTAAGTTTTACAACCGAGCTTAGCGACTGCGTAGATCTGACTGGTCACTTGTACCGTGAGCGGTCGCTTGATGGGCTTAGAGTACTATACTCTTTCCCTTCACGTCGTGGGGAATGGGAAGACCCATCTCTGTACGTAATAGTATAGACGCCTAGTACTCTGGTGAGTCTGGCGCTTGTCGATCACATGGCTGGTTGCCTAGATATGCAGGTGACTTTGGCTCTTGAGAAAACTTGACTCGTGCAGGCGAGTTTCTGGTCGCTTGGCGGATTGCCTGGATGCTTAGGCGGCCTTGGCAACCACATGGACTTGACTCATGCTGGCGAGTTTAGTGTACAGGCGTGTTTCTAGTCACTTGGCGGATTTCCTGGATGCTTAGGCGACCTTGGCGACCGCATGGACTTGACTCGTGCTGGCGAGTCATGTACGCGGGCGAGTTTCGCTTGTACTGGCGAACCCAGCTCTTGAGTCAAGTATGCCGGTGGAATTTATGCCTTTTGCTATTAAGGCAACTTTTACAGCCTACAAGACCCCCTTCAAAGTTTTCAGACCTAAATTACGTTGAAAATGTGGTCTTGAACATTTTGAATAGAGAGGCTCACTGTTCATTAGTGGCTACTTGCACCCTAACTGAGTTAGTTTGCTTCGTGTCATCGTGTAGGTAAACTCAGCAGGTGAGGCTGTGCAGGTGAACTTGCTTTGTTCAGGCAAGTTTATAGCCTGAAGCTTTACGCAAATGAACTGGGTTTGCTCCGGCGAGCTAAACAAGCTGGAACGATAGGCGAGGCTTATACTTACAGGCGAGGACCGGAGCCGTGCAGGGTGAGCCACATGTCCATGAGTGAAGCCTTGTGCTTGGCAGGTGGGGCAGCATCGGCGTGTCAGGTTGCATTAAACGTGATTTGATAAGGTGATGTTGCTTTCACGTGCCTCGTTCGACGATGAATCATGTCTGTTGCTTTTAAGAGCCGCCCTTTGAACTCGATTATTAGATCAGCTGAGAGCCACCTTTTGGTTTGGGCTTTGGATCTGATCCACCCGATCTGCACTCTATTTCGACGGTTCCTTTGTAACCGCCGAATTTGAACTGTCGAGGGCGATCTGAGCCGTCGATTTCGATCGTGGCCACACCTCCTAACCGAAGGCGTTCTGCCTTTAAATAGGCTTCGTCTCCTTCCTTGGAAGACTATTGTGCTCAGGGATTTTCTACTTACTCGAATCTTCCATAGCGAAAGAATTCAGCTTTCATCTCCGACTCTCAGATATGGCGCCGAAAACCAAGAGATGTGCTCCGAAGGGAATGGGCCCAAGTCGTTCCTCAGATAGCTTCACTGTCGGCCGCCAGTGCCTCTGGAGCATACTTGGGTAAGTCCCGTTGGTTGTCTAATGACCCTGCGTTGATGAACGAGGTGGAATTGGGGAAATGAGCACTGTCTGCTCGTCTCCTTTAGTGGGTTTTGCCATTTCTGGCAATTTTCCTTGATTTTGGCCCTGTTTTAGGCGAATGTCGTTTTTGTCAGGTGAATTCCGCCTTTTCCATGTGAATTCAGTTTTTGGTGAGATGAATTCAGCCTTTGTCAGGCAGACCAAGAACTTTTCAGGCGAAGTTAGCTTCGCCTGGCGAGGTTCACCAGTGTATGGAAGGTCGCCTGTTTGGAGGACTTGAACAGAATTGACACTCTTTAGGTCAGGACGCCCTAACTCCCTTTTGCCTCGCTTTGCGGCTCCATTTTCTGACGAGGCTCTCCCTAAGGGTGTCGCTATTGGCCTTGTCGGTAGTGTGAGCCACGAAGCGCCTCCCTAATTTTTATTTCTTGATTCGGTGCCCATGTTCGCTGCCGAAAAACCCGATGAGTTGGCAAAGCGTGTGTCTGACGGGTATCACTTGACGTTACGTGAGTTGATTACTGATGCATTTTTGATGGATACAACTAGGACGGAGCTAAAAAACCTCAGTTCCTATTTGGTGATGCCATGACTGACCATTCGTCCCTACTGCGTAGGGAGGGCTGATGGCTCCGAGTCGTGGACGAGGTCTACTACTATCTTCCCAGCATGCCGAGAGGGTTTTTAATCGTTGAACTATGCTCGCTTTTGGTTCCCATAACAATGAACTAGGATCTAGCCCTGACCCAAGATGGGGTCACTTGCGGGATCTTTACAGGTTCCATAGTTGGATGCGGGGTCGACAACTCTTGCAAGCGCATGATTGCCCTGCGTCTAGGCCTGCTACACAATGAATTGCCTATGGGGGAGACGACTGTAGTGGCTGAGACCATCCATCATCATTTCTTCCGAGCCGGGGGGTAGTTTCCCTCGAAAGACTTTAGGGCTTAGAGGTGGATTCACTCTGCGCCTGGCAGCAACACTTGGTGGTCTAAGATTACTGAATACATTTTAGCATAGGACTACGATCTCACAGGTTCAGAACTGTATGTGGCTATCAGGGCCACTCAACATGGTCTGAAGATCAATGTTCCCCAGTTCATAGTATCTTGGAGCTGTACTGTCCGGATAGAGGCACGTTTTTCACTCCCAATGGCGAGCTTGGCATAACTCTCCATGAGATGTACGACGTGTCAGGGTTGTTGTTAGGAGGATTCTTGTACGAGGAGTATGTGACGGGTCAGGAGGAGGTTGACTACCTTACGGCCAACTCCCCCCTAAGGTGATGGAGACTTTGTGGGAGTTGCTCGGCCACTACCACATATGCCTAAACACCCTAGGGATAGTGGACTATAAGGGTAAGAAGAAGAGGGCTCCGAGGACCATCCATAAGAATTAGGCTGATTATTTGTTCCCGAAAAATGACATCAAGGGGAGGCCCACTCTACTGTTGGGCAAGTGTTACCAGGTTGAAGTGGAGAGAAGGATGGCCAAAGGAGGGGCCGTAGAGACCCTGGAGTATGATGAGGGCAGGTTCAAAGTAGGGATGACCTTCGAATCGTTCCATCATCAACCTAGATCCCCTATATCAGCAAAGGCTCTACCCACGGGTATCTCATGCTATGGCTGAAGAGGTGTTTGGTTCCCACCCATTCTTTTGAGGCGATCCCGGTGGACGTTGTCTACCCCACGGTATGTTTGGCCTACAGGAGGCAATAAGCGTTGGTGTCGGTGACAGTAGCTTGTAGGGGTGGTAAATGATCGAATCGAATCGAATACTAAAGTGTTCGTATTTGTATTTTTTTAAAATTATCGAATTCGAATGCAGACTCTAATATTCATGTATGGAGTTTTTCGAATTCGAACTCGAATACTTGGTATTTGATAAATATTCATGAATATTCATGAATACTTTTTGAATATCAAAGTATATTTATTCCGCTAAAGAATTTGATTTTCAAATGAAATTTTAATTCTTAAATAAAAAATATTTCTTTATAATAAGTAATGTATGTATATTTAAATCAAAATTTTCATTAGAAAATAAATTTAAGATTAGTTTAAGTCTTAAAATCAGTACATAAAACTTTACTATAAATGGTAAATAGGTTAAAAATATGACATCATATGTGAAATAATACAAATAATAAGTGATCAAATTTTAAACGAATATTTGATAGACAAACGAATCGAATATACATCTGGTTAAATTCTATTTGTTAGTAAACTCGAATACTAAAAAATATTTGTTTAGTGGTAAATGAACTACCGAATCGAATATGACCGAATAGTTACTCGAATAATTATCGAACTATTTGTTAATTATTTGGTTCACTTCCACCCCTAGTAGCTTGCATCCAGAGGGGGCTTCGCACCTTGACAGTCTAATTTTGTCGGGTGTCATTTGTTACGAGGAGGGCGTCGAGGTTGCCAAGACTCCTAACCCTCGGGTTGGGCTGCTGTCCACCTACTTAATGGCTTGGTTCGTCTACCACTGTGAATGCTTGATGAGCGCTCCGGCGACTCTGCAGGGAGAAAGGTTCGTCTCGTTCATCCAACATTTGGAGAAATGCTCTTGGAAGTGTAAGGACATTCCCGATATGAGGAAGACGTTGTCCTACTTCAGCCATTACAATTTTTAGTGATTCTTCCCCTATTTTGTGGGTGGAGGATATGGCGAGGCCCTTCGAGATGCATCGACAGCGGATCAAGGCACCGTGCTTTCCTGTAGCGCCTTTCGGTGGCTGGTTAACATCCACCAGGGTATCATATTCTGCGGACGAGCACCATGTGTTATCTGGAACTGTATCTTCCCTGCAAGTTTGCCCAGCAATTCGAGTACGACCATTGTATGTAGGGAACATTAACCCCCATCTGTGTTATGAAGGAGGGTTAATAAATGGTGCACAAGGGTAGTTCTAGACCCACACCGGCTACACTAGCACACGCTTCGAGCTCCCCACTAGGGATCACGACCTACATCATACGTTTATCTACTATCGGTGGTACCGGTGTGCCAGTGCGAATCCCGAGGGCTTTCAGTTCTAGAGTTCTTGTTTAGCGGAGCATGAGAATCGTTCGAGGGCAGATTCCCTCCCATCGAGGTGGTGAGGTCTCCTGACCACTAGGGAGTGGTTCGAAGATGCTCATGTCAAGGACGCCGAAGATCTTCATGCAGGCTCTGGTGACTTTGGGGCATTTAATGCTCCGAACACACCTCCTTCCAACCAGTTGGGATCTGCCGGAGAGCAAGGAGCATTTGATGAGATGGCTCAGGTAGATGAGCGTCTGGAGCGAGTCCGGGCATCGGTAGCTGACCGAATAAGGATGCCTGCATTTGCCCCTGGGCATTTATTTCCTTCCAAGCGACAGCGGGGGACCGAAGCGGGCGGCTCAGGAGGAGGAGTAACCAAGAAGGTCCATCATGAGGAGGTGACGGAGTCCCTCCAAACAGCGGAGGGCCATGTCACGACCACCCTTGCATCACCTCTGGGGGTAATTGCTCCCGTTACCGAGGCCACCATGCCTGCTCCATTTGCTGGGTCGGAGACAGTCCCGTTAGCTTCGGAGGTCGCCCTACCAATACCTAATGTGGAATGTCAGGCGGGGGCTTCAACTGCTCCACCGATCGTATGGGAATGTAATCTGGGTGATATTCTGTCTTTGAACACAAGGTTGAATTTGCTTCAATTGACGTTCGTGTTGGCTCTATGTAGGCACGGTTGAGGGGGTGTTCCTTCTGATGAAGAGGAAGGAATAGAAGATGAAGAGGAGCTCAGCAACTCATGTGAGAATAACGTTAAGCTTCATCGATCTGTTAATGTTGGACCGCTAATGGGGACCTCCATAGAGGTTGCTGCTAACACTTCTTCTGTACATGTAGCTGATCTGACCTTCGAAGCCGTCGGTAAAGAGGATCGTCCCCCATGGCCGGTTGGTCAGTAGGAGAGGAAGATGAAGGAGAAGAAGGAAGCGATGCCTCGACCCATGAGGCAACGTCGAGCCAGGAGGAGGTGTCGACTCATGAAGAAGTGCCAGCCTAGTGAGAGGAGGTCCCAACTCCTAAAGAGACTTCGGGTCATGATGAAGCACTGACTCAGTAGACGGAGGTCCTGACTCGAGGGGAAACATCCGCCGAGCTCGCCGTCACCTCATTACCCCCTACTTTGGTGACCGTCAAGGTTGCCGCCATCTCCAGGGTTGAGACCTCAATAGTGTCAGCCAGGTCCTTAGCCTTAGCGGTGTCTACTACCACTCCTACCATTGTGGCTACCAGCGCTTCGACCATGGATCTTGTGGTGGCACTGGAGGGTTGATGAGGCTGACTCCTCTTTTAGAGCTCACCTTCATAAGAGATTAGCAGGCTGAGCTATTACTTTCTTCTAGGACACACTTGCTGACTGCATTAAATTCACGCTGGAGAGGAGTTTCCCCTTCGAGGAGTTCAAGGAGGTTCTGGAAACATGAGCTTCTTGGTCAAGATGCTCGGGTCTTCCGCTACCATTCCGTATTATAGGCACTTAGAAAAGGCCGAGCAGACCGTTCAAGAGCTATTCATCCTTCATGCTGAGAGCTCTAAGATCCTCCACCTTGCGACCGAAGAGGTCCAAGTAGTTATGGAGGAGCAAGAACGTAGGTTGGGGGAGATGATGTCGTTGGTGATGAAGCTGAAGGAGGAGCTGATGTGCGACATGGCTAAGGATGAATGGGTAGGCCAAGAATGTCACAAAGCCAACTCCCGTATATCCAGCTTGACCTTGGAGATAGCAAAAGATAAGCAGACTATCGCTACGGTGCAAGCTTCCTTATCTGCCAAAGAGCACGCCAGCGAACAGCTAATGGAGGAATTAGCGGAGCTCAAGTCTCGACAACAGCTGGTCGTTGACGAAATCAAGGGGAAAGACTGAGCCCTCAAGGAGGTAAGGAGCAACGTCTAGGACTTACTTTCATGCTCTAAAGCGGATATCTGCCGAGAGCTTCTGAACCGGCTCGAGCTTATGCATACCCAAAAGATTCGCGAGGTAGAGTCGTGACTGAGAGATTTGAAATTTAGTTTGACTGTATCATTATACTCCTATCTCTCTTAATGAAATTATGTTTTTTCTTCAATCATTGTTCCTCGGGTTTCATGTGCGTGTATTCTTTCTCTACGAGTCTTTATTCGGATCCTCTCCATAAGTTCACAGTAGGTGAGCCTAAGTTAACCGTAGGCGGATTCGAACTGGGTGAATATCGACCACAGGCGAGCTAGGTTGAATGAGTTAGATTGGGCAAGTTCCTACTATAGGCAAATTTAGCCAACAGAGAAAATCCCAACCGTACTCGGGCTCGAATTAAACGGGCTGAGGTCACACAAGAGTCCAGATCGTTAGGCAAGTTCGAGCCAGGTGAGCTTTAATCGTATGGTAATGTTGGCACGTGTCCACTTGCGGATCAATGTGCTCTCCAGCTAAGGTGACGTGGGTACGTCGCTTCGCATTAAAAGCGGAGTGATGGGGTTCTTCGTCTTCCATGCTCGATCTGGGCTGTTGGATACAAATCGTGTTTAATAACCACCAGATCTTAACCGTTCATGTGGGATTCTGAATCCCCACGCTTCGTCCGCGACAGTTCGACTCGAACAGTCAGATCAAATAGTGGGCAGGCGCTCGAGCCCGTCATATATAATGTTCACATTCCTTGTTTGGGGATTACAGCGTTTATTTCTTCTCTTAGAGAAAACTCAAACTTCCCCTTACTGTAGTTGAGATGGCTCCACTAGTGAAAGTGGCTATTTCGAAGAAGGAGAGGAGGGACGATGAGGCCGCCGCTGCCGACATGTCCGCAGATGCTATCAAAGGTATTCCCCTTTGTAAACCTCTTAGCCGGTTAATCAACGTACAAACATGATGTGTTCATGATTCTGGTCTCTTTTGTCCTCACTACAGGGAGTTCCGAACACAGAGGGGCTGGAGCCTGAACCCAAACTCGTGGTCGTACCTGCTTCACTGCTCGCTTCTCAGCCAGGAGTAGAGTCTCATTCTTAGACCTCCTCTGCCGCTGTGCTTGATCGTGGCTAGGAATATAGTTCCTCAGACTCCGCTAATCCGCAGATGCATGTTCAAGGTTTGAAGAGAGTTGCAAAGCAAGTGATCTCCCTCGTTGACCAAGGCCATGGTGCCTACGTAGATATCAAGCAGCCTCTCTTAGATCGTGTGGCCAACATTCGGCGCTTGGGTGATTACAGACTTGCCACATGTTGTTCGATGAAGCTTCTCGATCTGGAACTGCTCTTAACAAGGTTAGAGGATTTGCTGTAGGCGGATTTAGAGCCTGATATAGCACAATTCTTAGCCTCGACCCATCGTCATGGGGCGTGGCAGTAGGAATGCCGAAGGAGGGATATAGAAGACAAGGAGTCCTTCATTGCCACCTGGATAACCGGCAACATCTATTGCAAGATGAGATGGAGGCCACTACATTCTTAGTTGTTTGGGGCAGGATCTCACATGCCGAGGGGGAGTCGACTTTGATGGGCCTACGCATCCAGAGCGAGACTGTCCAAGGCACTATTGCACGGGAGAGGCGTATTCTTCTAGTGCTGCTCCAAGAAGATGCTGTAGCTAATGCTTCTTTCGAGGCCAAGGTCAGGCAGGAGACCAAGGATGAGGCTCGTGCAGTCCATGTTGAGATGATAGCCAAGGTCAAGGCAAAGCTCACATCTTTTAGTTTTCTTGGATAAGCTTGTAGGATAGGTTTAAACTCAAAGTGTCTTGTTCAATCTTTTGTTTCCAATGTAATGTTATGACTTGCTCAATTGTAAATTCATAACTTTGTTCAAATGTATTGTCTTGAAAACTGCTGATGAATGAACATTGCACTTTCTTGATTTCTCAATACATTGTGCACACATCCCTTTCTATTTTTATTGTTGTGTATCGTTATCCAACACTTAATTCATGCGATAGGTGAACTCAAGCGCAGGCAAGTTTATGCCATAGGCGAACTTAAGCACAAGCGAGTTCATGCCACAGGCAAACTCACACACAGGTGAGTTCACGCCACGGGCAAACTTGCATGCAGGCGAGTTCATGCCACGGGCAAACTCAAACACAGGCGAGTCATGCTACAGGTAAACGAAGACTCAGGCGAGTTCATGCTACATGCGAACAAAATGCAGGCGAGTTCACGCTACAGGTGAATACAAACGCAGGCAAGCCTCAAGTGGGTGAGCCACGTTGTCTGCCTGCGACTCCATGTGCTTGCCAGCTAAGGCGGAGTGGGTGTGACAATTCACATTAAGTGTGAGGTGACGGAACGCCTCGCCTTCTACGCTCGACCGAGCTATAGGTTTAGAGTCCTAGAGGCCGAGGCTTCCATGGGTGCCGAATTTGAACCGTCGTAAGGAATTTGAGCCGCTAGATTCATTTGAGTTAGCGAATCTCAACTATTGAACCCCTGGCTATATAATGGGTTCGCCATTCTCCTGGTAGAGTTCTCGTACTCACAAAGGCTCGCCTGAAGAAAGCTTTTGCAAAGTCTTCTTTGTTCTGAGAAAAATGGCCCCCAAGACCAAGCCGTGTGTCTCTAAGGGGAAGGGGATTTCTTCCTCCTCCAGCACTGCTGGTGTCGATATGGTACTATACACCACTGTCAACCTGACCCAGGGGTCGGCCGCTCCGGGCCTCAACCCGACGCTCAACATCCTCCAGAGGGTTGAGAATGACTTACATACAATGACCACCCTTATCAGTCAAGGCCGTGGAAGATGCTACGACATGCTTCCCTTTGTCGTCGATCGTCTTGAGGAGATTCGGCGCAAAAGGGGCGCTCAATTGGCTAGGCGGTACGTGCGAGAGCTCGATTGCTTGGAGGAGATCTTGTATCGTCTAGAGGAGCTGGTCCATGCGAAGTCCAGCAACAACACACCGTCACTTCTGATTAGTGCTCGTATCTAGTGGAACTTCGAGCACAGGGATCAGGAGTGGAGCATATCGGCCAAGGAAGCTCACGTCGTGCATTTGCAGAAGAGGCACCGCGATCTGTTGGACCAGATGGACGCCTACAACGACGCTGCTTTCTTCTTGGACACCGGGTCCCTTTAAGGAGAAGAGGACTTGAAGAAGCTCGAGCACGATAAAATGCAGGTCTGTCACGTCGCTGAGGAGGAAGTGAAGGCGCTTAAGGTTCTTCGGCAGGAGGAAGAGGATGCCAAAGCCGCTCTTGACAAGTTCCGACTGAATGAAGAAGGGAAGGACTCCGCCCGGCAGGCCAAGAAACTTGTGGCGGTTAGGGCAAAGATAGCTTCTTTCAGCCTGTTGAGGCTAATTTTGGGTGTTCTTCTTATATTATGTTGTAACCTTGTTGATGATTGATGCGTACTCGTTTAGAACATGTTTTGTAAAACTTGGCTTTGAATGGCGTTCTATGCTTTTGGTTATTTATTGTTTTTCATGTGCAGCCTTTTGCTCCTTTTTTTTGATCTATGCTTAGGACTTTTGGTTAATCCTTGATAGTCAGCGCATTTGATTTACCTTTACCGATGGCTATTTGAGCCAGGCTAGCCATACTGTTTTCCTCAGTGTGACGAGTTGTTAAGGAGTTTCTCTTAGGCTTTATGCTAAGATCTCTTCTTTACCTTCGGTTGCTCGATGCGTAAGGTTGGGTTAACTCCGACTGTTACATCGTAGTTTAGGTAGGGTTAGGTTGTTAAATGTTAACAACCTAGCCTAACTCATGTGGTCATTTGTGCGTGCGACCTGTATAGGGTTTTAACACAAATTCGCTATTTGGTAAGTCACCGTTTGGGGGCCGATGGAGTACGTTGTCTGGTCGGCCGCCCTCAGTGAACACTGTCATTTGCAGGAATGATGGTGTCAAGATAATCGAATCGCTCAGAAACGTGGGAGTATGACGATCGATTGTTGTAGGAGCCTTCGCATAGTGGGCTACTACCCATCGATTGTTCTAAGAGAGTATTAGAATGTTAGGAATAGCTTGGGTCATTCAGGGACGTGTGAGTGTGATGACCGACCGGAGTAGCAACACGTTGCATGGTAGGTTACTACTTAGGCAGTGTCATTCTTGGGAATGACGGGGCCGACTACCAGAGGTGAACATTAACATGATAGAATCTTGTTGCGATCGGAGCAACTATGGGGACCTATTATCCTATGGGAGATGATCGATAAGTTGATTTTGCCAGAGGTAATAGTTAACATAACGGGATTATTTGTTACGATTTGAGCAACTCTGTGGGCTTACCATCCTATTGGAGAGGATTGGTAAGTCGATCTTGCTAGAGGTAATAGTTAACATGACAATATTATTTGTTATGATTTGAGCAACTCTGTGGGCTTACCATCCTATTGAAGAGGATTGGTAAGTCAATCTTGCCAGAGGTAATAGTTAACATGACAGTGGGAGTTTGTCGTATCATCCTATTGGAGAGGACCAATGGGGAAAACTTGAAGGAAACTGTCAGAGGTAAATAGTTAACCTGATTGTTTTAAGAGATCCATCGTCCAGTTGAATGAGACTGACGGAGAAATGACTATCAGAGGTGGGGATTAACTTAATAGTTTGCTTTGGTCCTAACTGTAGAAAGGTTTGACCAAATAGGGGGTTGGGTTATCCCTAAGAATACTATACGTAAAATCTTCTTGGGGCTCCCCATAAGCGGTGTCTCACACTCGTGTATATGACGAAGTATATGAGGTAGGGACAATTTAGCCTCGTGTCCCAGTTGGAGGAGGAAAGGGCAGTTTAGACTCATGCACTTGTAGGAGTTTAGAGGATCTCTAAAGGTAGTACTTCTTCAGGAACATGTCGTTGATAGGCATCATGATCTTATCGCCGTTTGACGATAAGCTCTATTCGAATAGACTATCTCCACCACGAACGGTCCTTCCCATTTAGGCTGGAACTTGCCCTTCTATTTAGAGTTGAGAATCATCAGTCGTCGAACAGCAAGGACCAATTCTCCCTCCTTGAAGGATCAGCATTTGACCTTTTTATCGAAGACTTTGGCTATTCGGGCTTGGTAGAACTCAATGTGTTATTGAGCTTCAAGTCGCTTCTCATCTAGCACCTCAAGTTCTGCGAGATGTCATTGATGACTATCATCCGCCGTTATTCCTATCGCGAGGGTGACACAGAGAGATGGGATCTAAACTTCCAGAGATAATACGGCCTCGCAGCCATATACCAATGAATAAGGTGGGGTGCCGGTCGGTGTACGAACCATCGTACAATATGCCCATAAACTTTTGCTAAGCTTCTCGCGTTTGCTATGGGAGGTCAGCTTGGTTTGGATCTTAACCATCATTTTATTGAAGGCCTCAGCTAGACTGTTTATAGAGGGATTATAAGTCGTAGAGGAAAGGTTCTGTATCCTGAACTTATCACAGAACCGGGTGAATGCATGACTAACAAACTGCATGCTGTTATCGTGAATGATACGCCTATAGGACGTCATATCGGTAAATGATGTGATGTTTGATGAATTTAATTACGTCATTGGTATGGACTTCTCTTAGGGGAACAACTTCCACCAATTTGGAGAAGTAGTCGGTGATTGCGAGGATGAAGCGATCACCTCATGCTGATGGCGGAGATATCAGCCCGATGATATCCATTCCCCATGTCTCGAACGGCCACGACGTTGCTGTCGGATGCATGTCTTCTGGCGGTCGGTGCATGTAATTGGTGTGGATTTAGCACGCGTGGCAACGTCTGGCGTAGGCGACTACATTGCTTACCATTCTGGGCCAGTAGTAGCCTATCCTTCATAAATGATCCTAGAGCTTAGGTCCGGGCTGGTGAGACCCGCAAGCACCGTTAAGGACTTCGCGCAGAGCTTCTTGTGCTTCTGTCGTTAAAAGACATCGGAGTAGCATGCCATCATATGACCGACGATACAGTATCTTAGTAGTGGAGTCATAGTAGAACCTAGCAGCGCGCTTATGAATCGACTCTTGTTCCCTAATGTCTTCGGGTAGTATATCATATAAGACGTAGTTGATGATCGGTAAATGTCAATCTTTTGGGTCAGGTTGGCTCGGGGCTTGATGAGTAGTGTTCACTTCCAGAATATCTTCCGGTCGAAAGAGTCATCGGCTTGCGACGGCGACATGCTGGGTCGTCCCCAACGGTTGGGCCAAGTTAGCTGCTAATGATGCCAGGGCATCAGCATGTGTATTCTTAGAGCAAAGCACATGCTCAATGCAAAAGCTTTTGAATGCCTTGACTAGTTCGGTAGCTGCCTTGTGAAGCAGGATCAGATTGTCATTCCTGACATCATATTCTCCTGACATCATATTCTCCAGTTCCTTAGCCGGTTCGAGTCTAATGAGCAGTGCATTGTACTCAGCCACGTTGTTGGTGCATGGCTCTGTCAGAGAAAAGGCCTAGGGTAATACATAGTTTTATGGGGAGATCAAGACCACCCCCTCTCCCACAACGATAGACCCAATCGTGCCGACACGAGAAGCACCATCAAAGAACAATTGCCAAACTTCCCCGAGACAGGTCGTGTTGGCTTCGGGAGTCTCATTCGGCAGATCTTCGAGCAAGTTAGTTCTCTTCTCCAGTGGATGACTGGCCATAAGGTCGCAGATGGCTTGACCTTTGACCGACTTCTGTGACATAAAGTGGATGTCGTATTGGAAAAGCAGGAGCGTCCATCTAGCCAGTTGCCAGTTTAAGGCTCCGGGTTGTATCATGAAGACCCAGATGGGATTTAGTTGGGAAATGACATGGATGGTCTGGCCAACCAAATAGTGGCGCATCTTTTGGATAGCGAATACCAAGGCTAGGTATTCCTTTTTAACCATAGGGTACTGTCGTTTGACTCCCTGTAGAGTCTTGCTTAGATAGTAGATGCCTTACTTATAGCCGATATCGTTGTTTTGCGCTAGAAGAGCACCAAGGGAATGCTCCATGGCCCGTATATAGATGAAGAATGGCATCCTTAAGACTGGAGCTGTCAAGACGGGTGGGTTGGAGAGATAAGCTTTGATCTTGTCGAACGCTCATTGGTAGGGCTCGTCCCATATGAAAGACACACCTTTCTTCATTAATTTGGAGAAGGGTTAGCACTTACCCGAAAGATTCGAAATGAAGCTGTGGATATAAGCCAAGCGACCTTGGAGACCCCTTAATTCTTTGATATTCTGGGGCGGCTGTAGCTCTTGGATAGCTCGTACCTTATCGGGGTCGATGCAAATTCCCTTCGTCGTGACGACAAATCCAAGGAATTTCCCGCTAGACATCCCTAAGAACGACTTCGTAGGGTTCATCTTGAGTTGATGACATGAGTTCGAACATTACTCTCAGATCTTGGAGGTGGTCGTCTTTGCTACGACTTTTTACGATCAGATCGTCTATGTAGCATTCAACTATTTTGCATAGATAGTCCCAAAAGATCATGCTCATAGTGCGCTGATAGGTTGTGCCGGTGTTTTTGAGTCCGAAAGGCATAACCCTGTAGCAGTATATCCCATCAGAGTTTGGAATGAGGTATGCTTCTCGTCTTCAGGATACATCTAAATTTGATTATACCCTAAGAACCCGTCCATAAGGACATTCTCTCAAACCCACACATGTTATCAATGATGACATCCGTGATGGGTAGCGGGAATTCGTCCTTTGGGTACGCTGCAATGAGGTTTCTAAAGTCGATGCAGATGTGGATCTTGTCATTCTTTTTTAGGACCGCAACAATGTTGGCAACCCAGTCGGGGTATTGTTCCTCTCTGATGAAGCCGGATTCGATCAGCTTCTTAACTTTAGCCTCGATTGCCTCCATGATTTGTGGGTGAAACTATTTTTGTTGTTGCTTTACTGGTTTGGCGCCTGGGCTGATACTGAGGCGATGCATGGCGATTCGAGGATCAAGCCCGGGCATGTCCTCATAGTTCCAGGCGAAGACATCGATATATTCCCGTATGAGAGATATGAGGTCTTCTTTTTCTTGGGTAAGTAATCTACCGCTGATAAATATTGGCTTAGGGTTAGCCTTGTCACCCATATTTATCTGGATGATTTCATCCTCGATGGGCGATTCGCGTTGCTCGAAGCAACTGTTCCATAGAGCATGCCTCATCGTAAAGTGGAACCTGCTCGTCCCCCACTATTTTGGCGGGATTGGTCATAGTCATATTGATTGTGAGATCTTTGAACAAGTCTCCCACACTGACATCTGAGTCCCATGCTGAGGATGTCTGATGCGACATAATTATGTACCAAAATTGTAAGTGCACAATTGATCAAGTTATAGTATAAAAAGTTATCGATACCACGAGGAAGGTGATTTTAAGAGATTATTAGAATAGGTTCTTATGTTGTGTGCGTGACAAAAATTGAATTAAAAAATAAGTGTGATTGTGATGAGTGATTGTTATGAATAAGTAACAATAAATTGAATTTTAGAGGAGAGAAGAAAGAATCAAAGAATAAATGAAATCACAAGGCAAGAAAGAAGAATGAATAAAATCAAGAAATAAAATCAAGAATGAAAAGAAAATTCAAGAAAGTCAATATGGAGGATTCAATTAAGATATGAGAAATCTAGAAGTTAATCTACTAGCTAATCTCAATTATAAAATACAAACTCTTCTCTTTTTATCATATTTCAACTTAGATTTATTGAGCATAGACTATCAAACCATTTAAGGAAAGTATAACCTATCAAATTATCATCTAAGTTAAAATTACTATTCATGATAAAAGTAACAACAAGATAGTAATCCTAGAATTCATAAGCATAACCTATCAAACCATTTAAGATAAGCGTAGATTATCAAATTCATCTTCTACCGATTAGTTCTCTAGTTGATTATCCTAAACATGAATATTTTAAGTGAATGAGAATAATTCATACAATATAAAGAAATTAGACTATTTTCATAAAATTCTAAGATTCCTACAAGAATTAATTTCACATCTTAAGAAATAAAAACAAGAAGAAAATAACTAATTACAAAAAGAAAAATAAAAGAAAAATCTAAACTATGAACAAGAAATAAATCTAACTACAAAGAATTAAAATCTACACTACAAAATAAATTAAAAAAATTAAATGCAAGAAAATAAATCTACTCTACAAATTAAAGTGCAAAAAAAAAGAAAATAAATCTACACTACAAGCATGAATGTAAATCTAACTAATAAACAATAATAAAGAAATTACTAAAAAGAAATAAAAGAGAAAAATAAAAGAAAAGCAAACCTTCAAACTTTTCTTCATCTCCATCATCATCATCCAACAAAGACAAGAAGATTTAAAGTGGAGAAATTTTTTTTATTATTAATTACAATAAAAGTTATAATTTTTGGAGGGCCTTCTCAATTAAGAGTAACCCTCCTCTCCAAATGGAGTTACAAAATTTTTCACACCTCTAACCCCTCACTCTCTATCTCTATTTATAGTAAACATTAGTGAATAAGAGCCATTGGATTGAAATCTTATCCAAAAACAATAAAAATCAGCCATAGATTCGTAACAAATTGTGCGTCGTATCGATACCAGCATCGATAGGGGTATCGATGCTGGCATCGATACGGGCATTGATGCTGGCATCGATGCCCCCATCGATGTTGGCATCGATATGGACTTGTCTCCTTTTTCAACCCGCAGCTTCCTCTTCTCTTTGGCTTTTGGGCTTGGGCTTTGGGCTTTGATATATTTTTCTTTTCTTCTTTTGGGCTTTGACATTTTCCTTCTTTTTGGTTTTGGCCTTTTGGATAATTTGACAATTGATTTTCCAATAAGCTTCTTTGCTTCATTTCTTCATTAAATCAAGGGCTTTTTGTTGAGAGATTAGAGTTTGAGATTTATTCTTTATTAACCTGTAATTAAAGATAAAAATAACTATTAGTGGCATATTTATTTATATAAAATAGATAATGAGGGTATAAAATTATAATAAAATGTGATTATCAAATACTCCCATACCTAAACTTACCAAGTTAAATATGTTAGTAAATAACTAATTTTCTTTGATATATTTAGACATTCTAATTGAAGCTAGTTAATAATCAAGAAAACGTTTTTATATATAACTCCAATGTAAATCTCTTAGAAAATCTTTTTCATTATAGCAATACAAACCAAGTCAAATGTTAGTGATTTAATTCAAAAGTTTTGAAAAGAAAATGCTAACTCTTTGTTTTAAATAACTTTCAAGTTTCTTGATCAAAAATTATTTTTCAAGACCATATATACAAAACAACAAT
>BQKN01066020.1:612277-630544 GCA_022839385.1 Asparagus kiusianus
TATATATATATATATATATATATATATATATATTTATATTTATATTTATATATATTTATATATAGATATATGAACATATACGTATATATATACAATCCTTTTCCGTTCAACCTGCAACCTACACAACTCAACACACAGATGAGAACGTTCATAAGGGATTGTTATTATCAAACAAGTTTCATGGACGGTCATACCCAACAATCTCCCCCTTTTGATGATAACAAACCTAGAAGTTAAGATTTATTCTACATTAACATGTCATGTGTTGAGTGTGTGCCTTCATGAAGCATAACATGCTAATAGTATATCAAAATAAATCCAAATTTCTCCCCCCTATCGCCATGCTCCCCTAAAACCGTGCTCTGGTCATGAAAACAATTTCACCACATTTTTAAAACAATTTGAAACAACCACCAATCTTAACCTCTCTCCCCCTTTTGTTTTCATAAAAACATATAAAGCAATAGAAATAGTCATATGAGAAGAAAACTTTGTACGTATGATCAAGAGATGACATAAAGACACATATGATTAATCAAAGCATACGTCAAATCATGAATCAAAATCTCCATGTGCTCAAAAGGTGTAGGTGAGAGATATAAAATGATAGGAAGCATGATTAGAATTACAATGGGGCTTTTAAAAGAAAGAATTTCCAACCAAGCCACAAAATATTAAAAATATGTACTTATATAAGAATTATGTGTCCTCAACTCATTAAAAATGATATCAAGATACTCACATCCAAGTATAGCCATATAGAACACTTAGATGTGAATGGAGTAGAGCTTGATGGATGTATTTACACCGACTCAAATATTTGCAATTCTTAGTAAGGTCGGAAATCCTTGAGTTATGTCACACCCTATAGACCACATCCATTTTTCTTGCGAAGCAATTTAATATGTTTTTCTTTAACTCCATTGCTTTTTCTTTTCATTGAAATTCATGCTTTTATGTACATCTAAAGGGTATGCATCGCACATTCTCTAAGTAAGCATGTTATGAAATGTTGTCAACCATATTCAAACTTCTTTTTCCCGATTCTATTTCTTTTGTACCATCACGAGCAAAAATAATTAAGATTCAATCAAAACTATCTTGTAGTAACCAGGAGATGTAAGAATCATGAAGCGACTATTATGTAATTTGCCTAAGAAATCATAAAAATCAAAGTATGTCATTTATTGATCATGGCATAAAATTTAAATCTCACACTCCTATTTTATAGTTAAAATGTTTTCAATAAAAATTAAAAGTTTATCTCATACACTTCTAGAAAGTTTTTTTTAGCAAGCACACAAAAGACAAAGGATCAAGCACACAAAAAAACAAGCATAAAAAGAAAAAATTAATCACAAAGTTTATAAAAATATGTACAGGGGAAATATCACATTCCCGTACCAATTATTTGTCAATAATCCCCAAATCTAGACGGAGACGACAAATGTATTCAACGCAAATGTTACCTTTAGCTACGTGATCTCTCAAAAAGTAATGTCTAACATCTATGTGTTTGGTACGAGAGTGATGGACATGATTATTTGAAATATCAATGGCACTTTTACTATCACTGTTTAATGGAATATTCCTGTAAGTTAAGCCATAATTAGAAAGCGTTTGCATCATCCACAAGACCTGAGTGCAACAACTGCTTAAGGCAATATATTCTGTTTTGGTCGTGGATAAAGCAATGCTGTTTTGCTTACGACTTGACCATGTAACTAAGGAATGTCCTAACATAAGACAAGTGCCACTTGTGCTTTTCCTATCCACATGACTGTCCGCATAATCAGCATCAGAATAAGCAGAAAGTGCAAAGCCATCACAAGATGGATACCACAAACCAAAGTTCTATGTATGTATCAAATACCTAAAGATTCTTTTTATCTCCTTAACGTGTGACTCCTTAGGTTTAGTTTGAAAGAGTGCACACAGACATACAACAAACATGATATCAGGTCTAGAGGTTGTTGTTAGCCCTTTTGTTTTGATGATGATTTACAACCACCGTTATCGGTACTAATTGCTTGTTGAGTGATATTGTAGTTAATATGAATATCAAGCTTGTTAGTACCATAAATGGAGGATTGGATGGAATATGAGCTACAATATCAATATCTATAGGAGGTGGAGGCAATTTGATGAAGCAAATGTTAATCAAGAATAACATATACAAGTGGAAGCTTTATCAACTCAAAGCAATATCGAGACTCAAAGAAATGTAATTCTATGTGAGGATATTTGCTATTTTTCTTTTCTCTCTAATGCTAGAATGTAGGTAAGTAGTTGTAGATTTCATTTGAAGCTATTGGGATATTGCACACACACTTTTCATACTCATACTTATGTTATTTAACAAAACATAGTCTTTCACATGTATGAGGACCTATGTGAAAAATTCCTTTTCAAAACAGTTTATTTTTAATATTAAAAATATTTTAAAAAGTTATACAGCTTTTAGAAATCATTTTAGATTTTTTCATAATTTTTCCAAAGTCAAAAACCTGTTTTTAAACTCTGTGTATACCTTGTATCAGTCCACGGTCGACCGGACATGGTTCGGCGGTCGACCGTGAACAGGTCAGGCAATTCATGTGCTTGGAAACTTCTCGTGGTTGACCAGACATGGCTTCGCAGTCGACCGCCAAATTTCCAGAGACTCAACTTTGTTTTTCATTAGCTCGCAGTCGACCGCCCTTGGCTCTGCGGTCGACCGTCATTTTTTTAGAGACTTTGAGAGTTTTTTAGAAATTCTCACGGTCGACCGGATGTGGCTCGGCGGTCAACCGTGACTTTTCTAGTTTGTTTTCTAACAGCTAGTTCTGACTCACAGTTGTTGACCGCCGCTCAATAACGGCTAGTTTGTCAGTTTCTCCTGATTTTTTTGGGATTTAGTTTTTTGGTCTTTTTACAAGGGTTTTTGGCTTCTTCTTTTAACTCCCTATATATATCCAACTACCCCATTTATTTTAGAACTAACTTTGCAAGAGAAAATTTATTGTGGTTAATTCTTGTGTTTAAAAGCTTTAACTTTCAAATCTTCAATTCCCTGTTTTTGCACCTACACATCCCACACCCAAAGCTTCAAGTGCAATTTCTCTCCTTGTCATAGGACTGCTGTATAGAGAAAGCTCTTCTTCTATTACTGCTGATAGCATGGTGATCTCGTGGAGATCAACTATGTTGGTGTGAGATCTTATGGAGATCGTTGTGTAGAAGAAATTTCGGCTTCCAAACCGGCTTGTGTAGTGGATTCTCCTTGAGAGTGGGGAGTGGGGACGTAGGTTAGAGAGCCGAACCTCGTCAACACATCACGTGTCATTTGGATAATGATTTCTATCTCAACCTTTCTTTTATTTAGCATTTTAAATTTGTGGTGATTGCTTGCGTTTAATTTTTATTGCACTATTATTGCCTTAAGACCCTAATCAATCCCCCTCTAGCTCTAGGGTCCAACAGCTGTAAGATAAAGAAGAGATCCAATCATACCTCTATACTTCTTTTGATCGTAGTCGGTTCCATTTTCGTCATTAGTGAGCTTCATGCTTGTACTCATAGGCATGTCACTAGGCTTCAATTTCTCCATCCCAAATTTCTTGAGCATCTCTTTCACGTACTTTGATTGGGATATGAAAATTCCATCACCACATTGCCGCACTTGAAAACCTAAGTAAAAATTTTAGCTCCCCCACCAAGCTCATCTCGAACTCATCCTGCATAACCTTTTCTAACTTTTTGCAGAGAAGATCATTAGTAGCACCATATATAATATCATCCACATAAATTTGTATTACTAAGAAGTCATCACGATCATGCGTTAAGAACAAATTATTATTAGCACACCCCTTTTTAAAAATATTTTCCAAAAGATATGAATATAGACGGTCATACCAAGCCCTAGGAGCTTGTTTAAGACCATACAATGTCTTTTTAAGTTCAAAAACACGATTTGAAAATTCAAGTCTCTCAAAACCTGGGGGTTTCTCAACAAAAACCTTTTCTTTGAGAAATCCATTTAAGAAAGTACTTTTTACATCCATTTGCTTAAGCTTAAAACCCTTAAAGGACGCAAAAGCAAGTAATATCCTAATAGCTTCTAGCCTAGTAACTGGAGCAAAAGTTTCATCAAAAGCAATTCCCTCAATTTGATTATACCCCTTAGCTACTAATCTAGCTTTGTTCCTAATCACATTACCGTTATCATCCAACTTATTTTTGAACACCCACTTCGTACTAACCACAGGATAATCCTTTGGTTGAGGAATGGTTATCCAAACCTTGTTTCTATCAAACTTGTTTAGTTCTTCTTGCATGGCCATGACCCAACAACTATCATTAAGTACGGTTTCTACATCTTTTTGTTCTATTTCAGAAATAAATCCACCACAAATGTAGAGTGCACACAAGTTATTATTAAAGGATGAACGTGTATGAATAACTTATCGTTGGGTCACCAATAACCAGTTCTGGTGGATGATTCGGGTTGTAGCTTAAGTCTTCTGGTCTCAAATTCTCTTTTGAAGCATTTTGTGTGCCTTCGTCATTGTTTGTAGAATCTATAGGCACTTGCAAACCTTCAGCATTGGTTCCTTCTTTTTCTATCGATATCTTCATTGGTCCTACGAGGCAAAGATGGATTATTAGATTCATCAAATTTCACATGAATAGATTCAGTAATTGAGAGAGTTTGTTTAAAAAAAAATCATGTAAGCTTTGCTTCTTACAAAATATCCTACGAACACTCCTTCTAAGCTTTTTGACTCAAAAGTTTTGGGTTGATCACCTATGTTCAGTACAAAACATTTGCACCCAAACACTCTAAAATAAGAGATGTCAGGAATCCTACCATGCCATAACTCATAAGAAGTCTTACCTATAATTGGTCTCAACATAACTCGATTGCAAACATAGCAAGCGGTATTCACTTCCTCAGCCCATAGGAACAAAGACAATCCATACTCGCTTAGCATACTCCTAGCCATTTCTTTTAATGTTCTAGGAGAAGAGAATTCATGTGAAATCCTATTTTCAATGCACAAATTTTCAAATCCGATGTTTTTAAATTCACCACCATGATCACTCCTAATACTAATAATAGAAAGTCCCTTTTTGTTTTGAACTTGCTTATAAAAGATTTTGAAGTAACAAAAGACTTGGATTTTTTGGCTAAGAAATACACCGAAGTATATCGAGAATAATCATCAACCAAAACTAAGCAATACCTCTTTCCTCCTATACTAGCAACCTCAGTGGGTCTAAAAAGATCCATGTGAATCAACTCTATGACTCTTTTAGTAGCAACAACTTGTAGACCAGCAAAGGAGGCTCAAGTTTGCTTACCTTTCGTGCATGCCTCGCACAACTTACCGTTCTCGCATATTTGATGTGGGAGTCCATGAACTAGCTGCTTACTTTTTAATTTTTGTAGCAATCCCATGCTAGCGTGTGCCAACCTTCTGTGCCATAGGGCCGCTTCCTCTTCCCTGCCAACGAGACATTTTGCCAATGTTAGTTCTTCAAATGAGAGTATATAAACATTATTTTTCCTATTAGCCATGAGAATGACTTTACCTGAAGTGTTTTTAATAATAGTACAACAATTAATATCAAAAACAACCTTCATACCTTTATCGCATAGCTGGCTAATGGAAATGTGATTGTGCTTGAGGTTTTCTACCAGGAGAACATTATGAAGCTGAAAAGTGTCATTACCAATAATACCTTTTCCAATCACGTTACACTTACCTTTATCTCCCAGAGTGACACAACCTCCAGTCTGTTTGACTAGACTAAGAAACTTGTCTCTACTTCCCGTCATGTGCCTCGAGCAGCCATAATCCAAGTACCACTCACACCTTTGTTCCTTAGCCGTGCAGCAAACCTATGCAAAAGAAGAAAAAGACATTTGTGACCTAGGCATCCATATAGGTCCATAGGGGTTAGCATATGTACCTTTAGGAACCCAAATTTGTTTGAACTTCATATTCTTTTTCCTGTTAGTATAATTGTTATATAAATGCCACACAAAGCCACAACCAAAACATCTAGGAAAGACACTTCCACCTCTAGCCATCTCTGTAAAACCCCATGAATTTGAAAATATATTGATAAATAATATAAATATGTCATATGGTGATAAATAACATTTATTGATGTTTGAGTATGCTAGAAATAGATTTGAGATCAATTCAATATATATATGTGAATATAGGAGTGAAATCACACACTACATACACGAGCCTGATATCTGAAAAAACTATCAGTTAAGAGATACATGATTTATACAATGATACAGTAGGAAGATGGGAAAACACAGAAGACCAAAGTTGTAGGACTCTTCAGTAAATTTCCATAAAATCTTAAATCACCTCATTCTGACATCAGATGAGAAAGTAACAACCAAAATACAGAAGGTGGTTTTCCTAGTCAGACTAGGTTTCCTAGTTCGGGTCAAATGAGTTTGTTTTGGGTTTGCCTCTTTAAATACCTATGTTTTTCATAAAAAAATCCTCTCTTTTATCATATTTCTGAGCCCTAGCAGCCATCCTCTCCCTTCAAAAACCCTAGATCTTTTTCTTATAAATTTTGAGAGCTTTGTGAAGTATAATACCGACACGAGCGCGAGACCATCGACATGTGGCAAGGGAGAACGGGTTGTTTGTACTTGTGGATTGTGTGTTGTTTGTTTTAGAGGCTTGCACATGAGATTAAGGCAAGAACAATTATATCCAAACCTTACCCGTAGTTTAAAACATGTGTTTATGAAGTAATATGGTTATTTTGATGCTTAGATCTAATTTTAACATGATAAAAAGTAGATTTTTGATGTAAAATCTTAACCCGATATTAGATCTACATGTTTTTCTTGCTGTTTATAATAGAAACATGATCATGATCATTAGGGTTGTTTAAAATTTTATTTTTAACTTGTAAATCATGTTCTAATCATGTTTAAACCCTAATTTGATTTTAATTGAGTTTACATGTTGATTAGAGATGCTTAAATCCTAGTTTTGTGAAACATAAAAAATATGAGCGAATTTAAATCAAATTACATCTGATCTATGAGTTTTTACAAGAAGTATACATTCAACATGTTAAGAAATCATGCTCTAATTGAGTAATTTTGTTAATTAGGTTGTTAAACCCTAATTAGATTAACCCAAGAGTTTGAATCATGTTCAAGATAATTTTTTGTAAGTAATTATCAAAGCTTAAGTGTTGTTATATGTTTCTTGATAAGAATGTTTTGTTTTTGAACAAGTTATGATATCATAAATTAACAAACCCTAAAAACTTGAGAAAGCAGATTTTTCTCTGGCTGGTCAACCGGCACCCTAGGGGCGATCGATCGGCAAATCTCTGTTTGTACACGTTCCTGGTCCGGTCGACCGACTCCTTTAGAGCGCTCGACAAGTCTTCCTCTTTTGAGTTTCCTGAGTATTGTTTGCTTGCATTTTGGATGCGATCGTGGGGTGTGACCCGCATGATGACATACATACATTCTTGAGTACACACGTATAGTGTCGCAGCACGCATAACATAATCCCGAAGGGGATTATGACAAGTGTTGTTTGATTAGCTTGAAATAAAAGATATACATGTGTTGTAATATATTGCTTTTTAATTATTTTACACACGAGGTAGTCGTGAACACGAGTTGTGGATCCGTACGTCGAGATACATGCGAGGGTGTTGAATACACGTTTTGTTTGAGTCGTATCACATGTTTAGAGTTGATAGTGTTGGTATAACACGTGATAATGCATAATTCATTAGTTGTGGATGCTCGATGATGATCGTTTTCCCGTAATGAGACCGTGGCTGTACCACACCAGGAGTATTGGGTGTTTTCTCGCAATGAGACCGTAGCTGTACCAATACTCGAAGATGATCGAGGTTTTCCGGATTAGGCTGATATGCCTACGCTCCGCTGTATGATCATCTGGATGCATCATCCGAAATAGGGAGGTATACCTATTGCCGCAGAATGATTGAGTAAGGATGTTACTTCCACACGATAGTGTGTTGTACCTTACAAAAGTATCGTTATTTTATGTAGAGATATAGATATACATACATAGATGTAGTTTTGCTCCCATGTTAGATTACCCGAGAGTAGGGTACAATTGAAATACTTTTGGCATTCATGGCATAATCTATGAAGATGTTTATTTTAGATGATATTTTCCTTATAACTGCGCTTCTACCTGAGGATAGTCCGAGATTGTAACATTTTCTCATCATGTTTGAGGTTAGGAGTTGTAGTCTTCTTTCATGTATTGCTTATCTTTTATATCTTAGTTGGGATCAATGATTAGCAATTCACTACTTGAGACATATGGTATATACATGAGGGTTTCCTTGTTTGGATTATTTCACTCGATGTACCAGTCTCGTGTTTTGGGTTTCTAATTATTGATTTTCTTTAGATTGTTTATCTCTAGTTCTGTATTAATATTTAGGTTTCTACAAATTGAGACATATGGTATATACATGAGGGTTTTCTTGTTTAGATTATTTTACTCGACGTACTATGTCTCATTTTGTAGGTGTCTAAATATTAATTCCATTAGATACGGGGGAAATAGTCTAGGTAGACTATGCTTAATAGGTAGAGTCTTCACTTCATCTAGCAGTCCTTTCCCTGGGGCGAATGGAGTCTATCTTGCTGTAACGCTCTGACACTCTTGTTGTTATTTTTTTATTTAAATTGTTTCTTTTAGGCAGCTAAGAGTTTCAGAGAGCCGTAGGATAATGGAGTTCTAGCATAGTCGTCGTCGCATAGTCTTAGCAGCTGAAGCTCTACAGTATAGTTACGTTCATTATTCAGACTTTAGAGTTGTATTCATTTTATAAAGGCAAAGTGCCTTAGTATGAGATTTAGGTAATTCGTGTTTAGACATTTTATTATTTCAGATATCAGATGTACTTCAGTTGAGACATGATTCTTTAATTTATAAGATCTTTCCTTATATATCATGTCTATTGTTTTTACTTCCTCATTTTGCTTGTTTTGTACCTTCACTTCTTATTGATTCTACTAGAGGATATTACTATGATTGGTGAAACATGTTAATGTACTGTGTGGGTGCATGTCAAGTTTGATAATCTGGATTTCACCTTGGACTGTAGCCTTGTGTTAACCCTGGGGCGTCACAGTTGGTATCAGAGCTCTAGTTCCAGCATCCTTAGGATCATCCTGTGTCGAGTCGTGGAGCTAGGATAGATTTTTCTAGGATTCATATATAGAGTTCGCTAGGAATTCTAGAATGAGTGATAATGTAATGCGTATACTTTGAAAATTATAAAAAAAAATTTGACTACCTTATTTTGATTTAAAAGTATTTGCGTGAATACTATGCGATACGTTATGTTATGTATATATGTTTGCGACCTTATTTACTGTGTCCATTAAGCTCTCCTCTTGATATTATTAATGTTGGGATAAGGATGTGGTCGAGATAAAACTTGTACCCGGTAAGCTGGGCAAGCAAAGCCTGAGCCGCAGCAGGCTTCACAGTATCTGATCGACTTCGTAACGCTGATCGCAGAAACTGAGACTAGCAATACTCAAGGAGGGAGTGACGAGCCACATTACATTTTCTGGAGTTCCACCACCAGTTGTACCAGTCGTGCCTATTGAAGAGGCAATACCGATGATTTCACCATCACCACAACTAGCTATTGATAGGACCGTAGAGCAGGAGACTTGGCTCTGTAAGAATAAGAAAAACATCAGATACTGGGAGCACTATAGTTTCAGGGCACACCGAATTTATGTGCAGTCTATAAATAGAAGAAACATGTGAAGATTTCTTAACATAGACTCAGAACTAAAGTAGAGTTAGATGTATGCAGTGTAGAGGATATCACTGGAGGATAGCATCGGAGGATCGTACCGACTTTAGATTTTCATCAGAGCAACGAATACTACTTATTTAGAAAAAAAATTGTTTGCTTCTTTGACAAGCAGTAGAGCTAGTCCAATTAAAGCAGAGAGATATACATATAGTTAATTATGGAATCATGACTAGCATGACAATGGCAAGGAAAATAGACCTATTGCAGAATCTAGAGAGCCCTAGCAGCAGGGTAAGGATTTTTACCGCCAGGAACAAGGACAGCATAAGAAGAGAGCACAAAGGCATGCATTTTACAATTGTAACAAGATCGAACATAGAGCGAATGATTGTCGTAGTACACCAGTAGGAAGCCAGCATGACAAAGGTTAGAGTCAGCAGTCTTAGGGTCACGGTTACGGCTAGCAGCAGAGAATTTGAGGCACCTCCAGCCGTCTCGAGGATTAAGGGGTCAAAAGGCCCGATTCATGCCATCCAGCGGATTCCTGAGGGATAGACAATCTCATATTTTCCACCGCAATCAGCGTAGCAATCGCCAGTCACCAGTAAGGATTATGCAGTCGTACCACATGATCATGGTGTGAATGGAGCTTTCTTAGTAATTTCTTTTCCAGCTTGAATCTTGTTGATTCAGAAGCTTCACATTCTTTTATCTATCATGATGTCATGATTAGACTTCATAGCGCAGCCTTTAGACGTTCCATTATTAGTTTATACTCCTTTGGGAGAGGTGTCTCTCTTAGAGAGTATCTATAGGAGATGTGTTGTCAGTTTAGACGAGTTTGAGTCCGTGATCAATTTGATCGTCCTGTGAATGTCCGAGTTTGATGTTATTCTTGGTATAGATTAGTTATCATCCTACCACGGTAGTATAGACTGTTATGCAAAGACAGTCAGCATGTGAGCATTCAATGGGTTTGTATAGATAGTAGCAACCTCGTAGGGTAATAAAAATGCGAAGTTATTTCTAGCATACATCGAGAAAGTGATGATACAGGATCGGGGTGTAGTTTTATGTGAGACTGGAGTCGTCTCTGAGTATCAGGATGTCTTTCAGGACATACCGAGATTTTCTCCAGTGAGAGAGGTTGTTTTCTTACATCGAGTTACAGTAGGCACTGTACCGATATAACAAGCACCCTATCGTATGGAACCCGCTGTGGTAAGCGAACTACAGACTCAGCTAGATGAGTTGTTAAGTTAGGTTTTATTTGTTGGAGTTATTTTTATGGGAGCACTGGTCCTCTTTGTGGAGAAGAAGGATGGTAGCATGTAATTATGTATAGATTATAATGAGTTGAACAAGGTCACTTCCTGGATCAGATATCTACTATCGAGGATTTATGACCTATTCGACTAGCTGCGGGGAGCACAAAATTTCTCAAAAATTAATCTTCGTTCTGATTATTTTTAGTTGCAAATGTGGGGAATGGATATTCTCAAATCCACCTTTCTAACTCGATATGGGTCTTTCGAGTTTCTTGTCATGACATTTTGGCATACTAATGCACCCATGTTATTCATGTGTTTGGTGAACCAAGTTTTTCATCTATGTTTAGACCAGTTTGTGGTAGTTTTATCGATAATATCCTTATCTATTCGAGATTAGAGGTAGAGCACGAGCAGCATCTTTGTTTGGTATTGCAGACTTTACGGGAGCATCAGTTATATGCCAAGTTTAGTAAATATGAGTTTTTGGTTATCTGAGGTCAGATTTTTGGCCATGTTATCAGCAAGGAGGGTATTATAGTGGATCCAGCTAAAGTGAAAGTAGTACTTGATTGGGAGCCACCGAAGGCAGTTACAGAGATTCGTAGTTTCTTAACTTTAGCCGGCTATTACATGAAGTTCATTCAAGACTTCTCAAAGATTGGGACACCACTTATACGCCTTACGCATAAGGGTGTACAATTTGTTTAGAGGCACGGAGTGCCAGGAAGCCTTTGAGACTCTAAAGACGAAATTTAATACATCGTCAGTAATGGTTATTTTAAGTAGTGATAAAACATTTGCCGTCTATACTGATGCATAGTTAGCGGGTCTAGGAGGTGTTCTGATACAGACCCAGAGAGTATTGGGTTATATTTCATGAAAGTTGAGGCACATCGTACCAGATACACACTACATCCAGGAACAATAAAAATGTATAAGGATCTAAAGAGCCATTTTTGGGAGGAGCTTCTAGGATTCGTTCAGTAGCCAGTTGTGGTATTCTAGTGTTCTCCAACTACAAATAGATGGACAAACAGAAAAAGTGAACTGAGTATTAGAGGACATGTTACGAGCATGTGTTATTAACTTTTAGGGTAGTCGGGAGGACAACATTCTTTTGATTTAGTTTGATTATAACAACTGTTGTCAAGCGACTATTGGTATGGCACCATATGAGGCATGGTACGGGAGACCTTATAGATTGCATATTTGTTTGACAGAACCAGAGAATAACCTATTGTTTGTATCAAAACTTGTGAGATAGATACGAAGAAGGTAGCAGAAATTTTGGAGCGCATTCTTGCAGTGCAGAGTAGACTAAAGAGTTATGCCGATTAGAGGCGACGATCGTTAGAGTTCCAGGATGGAGACTATATATTATTGAAAGTATCACCAACGAAGGAAGTTCAGAGTTTTAGTAGACGGGGAAAACCTTGCTCTGAGGTACATTGGTCCATTTAGGATTGTTGAGCGCATTGGAGCCGTTACGTATCAGATCGATCTTTAAGCATTGATGTCAAGTATACACAATATTTTTTCATGTTTTGATGCTTAAGAAGTATTTACGCGATGAGGAGCAGCAGCGAGTGTCAGACGCACCAGAGATCGAGCTTCATGATGATTTGACTACGATAGATTTCCCCGTTTGTATTCTTACCAAGGAGGACAATTAGAAACAAAGTGATACCTTTGGATAAAGTTTAACGGAATCGGAAAGGAGCTGAAGAGGCTTCTTGGGAGCGTGAGGAGAATATGCGTCGCGACTACCCGTACCTATTTGAATAGGTAAATTGATTGATTTTGTTTGGTGTTCATGATTATCTATATGATCATATTTATATTTAACACTAGAATGAGGGTATTAACACTTAGCTCCTAATTATTCGGAACACATTGTATATATATATGAGTTCTTTGTCTGGATTTTTCGCCCGATGTACTAGTTCTGCTTAATTAGGTGTTAAGTGGGAATATTTTTTATTTTCGATTGTTAAGTGTAGATATTTCTATGTTTCATATCTAAAAATTAATGGTACGAGATGTGTGTGTGTGGGGGGGGGTTTCTTTGTTTGGATTATCCCCTCAATGTGCTTTTCTGGTATTATTAATCTCAAAGATACGATTGCGGAATTTCAGGGACGAAATTCTTTTATAGGGGGAAGAATGTAAAACCTCGTGAATTTGAAAATATATTGATAAATAATAATAAATATGTTATATGATGATAAATAACATTTATTGATGTTTGAGTATGCTAGAAATTGATTTGAAATCAATTCAATGTATATATGTGAATATAGGAGTGAAATCATGCACTATATACACGAGCCTGATATTAGGAAAAACGATTAGTTATGAGTATACATAATTTACACAATGATGCAGTTAGAATATGGAAAAACCCAAAAGATAACAGTTGTAGCTATCTTCAACAGATTTTCAACAAACATTAAATCTCCTCATTCTAACATTAGATAAGAAACTTACAGTTAAAATACCGAAGGTAGTTTTTCTAGTCATACTAGGTTTCCTGGTTCGGGTCAAACGGGTTTGTTTTGGGTTTGCCTCTATAAATACCTTTTTCACAAAAATTCCTCTCTTTTATCATATCTTTGAACCCTAGCAGTCATTGTCTCCCCTCAAACACCCTAGATCTTTTTTTGTGAATTTTGAGAGCTTTGTGAAGCACAATAACGACACGAGGGCGAGATCATCAACGTGTGGCAAGGGAGAACGGGTTGTTTGTACTTGTAGATTGCTTGCTCTTTGTTTCAAAGGCTTACACATGAGATTAAGACAAGATTATCTGCATCCAAACCATACTCATAGTTTAAAACATGTATTTAAGAAGTAATATGGTTATGTAGATGCTTAGACCTAATTTTAACATGATAAAAAGTAGATTTTTGATGTAAAATCTTAACCCGATGTTAGATCTACATGTTTTTCTTACTGTTTATAATAGAAACATGATCATGATCATTAGGGTTGTTTAAAATTTTGTTTTTAACTTATTAATCATGTTTAAACCCTAATTTGAAGTTTAATTGAGATTACATGTTGATTAGAGATGCTTAAAACCTAGGTTTGTGAAACATAAGAAATATAAATGGATTTAAATCAAATTATATCTAATCTATGAGTTTTTACAAGCAAGCATATGTTAAACATGTTAAGAAATCATATTCTAATCGAGGAATTTTGTTAATTAGGTTGTTAAACCCTAATTAGATTAACCCAAGAGTTTGAATCATGTTCAAGATAATTTTTTGTAAGAAATTATCAAAGCTTAAGTGTTGTTATATGTTTTATGATAAGGAAGTTTTGTTTTTGAACAAGTTATGATATCGTAAATCAACAAAACCTGAAAACTTGAGAAAGCGGATTTTTTATCTGGCCGGTCGACCGGCGCCCTAGAGGCGATCGACCGGCAAATCTCTGTTTGTGCGCGTTCCTAGTCTGGTCGACCAACGCCTTTGGGTCGGTCGACCAGTCTACGTCTTTTGAGTTTCTTGAGTGTTGTTTGCTTGCATTTTGGATGCGATCGTGAGGTGTGAGTCGCATGATGATACACGTACAGTCTTGAGTACACACGTATAGTGTCGTAGCACACATATGAGTATCCCGAAGGGGATTACGACAAGTGTTGTCTAATTAGCTTAAAATAAAAGATATACATGCATTGTAATATACTGCTTGTTGATTATTTTACACACGAGGTAGTCGTGAACATGACATGTGGATCCACACGTCGAGATACGTGCGTGGGTGTTGAATACATGTTTTGTTTGAGTCGTATCACATGTTTTGAGTTGATAGTGTTGGTATAACACATGATAATGCATAATTCATTAGTTTTGGATGCTCGGCGATGGATGTTTTTCTGCACTGAGACCGCGGCTGTAGCACATAAGGAGAATTGGACGTTTTCCTATAATAAGATCGCGGCTGTACCAATACTCGAAGATGATCACGGTTTTTCGGATTAGGCTGATATGCCTACGCTCTACTGTATGATCATCTGGATGCATCATCCGGAAAAGAGAGATATACCTATTGCCGCAGAACGATTAAGTAAGGATGTTATTTCCACACGATAGTGTGGTGTACCTTATAAGAGTATCGTTATTTCATGTAGAGATATATATAGACATACACATATGTAGTTTTGTTCCCGTGTTAGATTACCCGAGAGTAGGGTACAATTCAGATACTTTTATCATACATAGCATGATCTATGAAGATGTTTATTTTGAATGATATTTTTCTTATGACTACGCCACTACTCGATAGTAGTCCGAAATTGTAAAATTTGCTTATCATGTTTGAGGTTTGGAGTTATAGTCTACTTTCATGTATTGCGTCTCTTTTACTTCTTAGTTGGGAACAATGATTAGCGATTCACAACTTGAGACATATGGTATATACATGAGGGTTTCCTTATTTGGATTATTTCGCTCGACGTACCAGTCTCGTGTTATGTGTTTCTAATTATTTGTTTCCTTTAGATTGTTTATCGCTAGTTCTGTGTTAATATTTACGTATCTACAAATTGAGACATATGGTATATACATGAGGATTTTCTTGTTCGGATTATTTTGTTCGACGTACTACGTCTCATTTTGTAGGTGTATAAATATTGATTCCATTAGATACGGGAAAAATGATCTAGGTAGACTATGCTTAATAGGTAGAGCCTCCACTTTATCTAGCAGGCCTTTCCCTGGGGGCGAATGGAGGTGATCTTGCTGAAGCACTCTGACACTCTTATTGTTGTTTTCTTTTGTTTGAATTATCTCTTTTAGGTAGCTCAGAGTTTCGGAGAGTCGCAGGATGACAGAGTTCTAGCATAGTCGTCGTCACACAGTCTTAGCAGCTATATAGTTACGTTCATTACTCAGGATTTAGAGTTATATTCATTTTATAAAGGCAAAGTGCCTTAGTATGAGATTTAGTTGATTCTTGTTGAGATATTTTATTATTTCAGATATCAGATGTACTTCAGTTGAGATATGATTCTTTAATTTATAAGATCTCTCCTTCTATATCATGTCTATTATTTTTACTTTATCATTTTGCCTATTTTGTACCTTCACTTCTTATTTATTCTACTAGAGGATATTACTATAATTGGTGAAACATGTTAATGTACTAATATACTGTGTGGGTGTATGATAGTTTTGACAATCTAGGTTTTACCTTGGACTGCAGCCTTGTGTGAACCCTAGGGCGTCACAGTCTCATTGTGAACATGTTTCCTTTTATGCTTCTCTACTTTATTAGTACCATATACTAATCCATGTCTATTATTGTTAGGTAGTTGATATCCCAGAAGCATGTTTAATGATTTTTTTTACAAACTTTAAAATTTTCAATCATCAATTCTAGATCGTGGACTCTGGATTTCAAAAACATATTTTTGTTAACTATTAAGGTACAACAACTAGCAAATGTTTTCTGATTTTGAATCTCACCTTTCAAAAGATCATCCTTTTATTTTTCAAATGTTTTTTTCCTTCAAAAAGTTTTCTTTTTCCTTCTCCAATTCCTTTTTAACCATTGGGCATTTTCGCAAACAATTTTTGTTTTCAAATCATTTTCAGTTTGTCTACTTCACATTCCAAATTTTTCTTAGAAGTTTTGATTTCTATTTCAAGCAATAGAGCATCTCTCACAAATTTTTCTTTCTTACGAAGCATGTTTTTCCTTGATTTTAGCAAGAAGTGTTTTCAACGTTTATTTTCATTTTCTAGCTTTTCATTTCTTATTTTCAAATTATAATCATCTTCTTGCAATTTGTAATTTATTTCTTGAAACTCCTTTATGCTAGCTTGTTGTTGCTCTATCATGGTGTACATGTTATCACAAATCGTAATAATGTCAGACTTGGACAAGGATTATACCTCATCGTTATTACCATTCTTGTCGATGTCTCACATTAAGCATGATGTCTCACATTAAGCACAATGTCGAGAAAAACTCCTCCATCTCGGGTTCATTCTCACCATCATCATCCTAGGTCACCATCATTGATTTTCCATAATTATTTAGCAATGGACATTCAGCTTTCAAATGGTCTGGTTTCCTGTAATTGAAACAATTAGATTGATAAGCTTTATATGACTCAGAAGATTTTGCAGGAAAATATTGTTTAAAATGACTGAGTTTCTTAGCCATTTTTGCTCTACCCCTTAGGGTTCTGATGATCTTCTTGAAGCCCCGAACCATCATGGTCTGCTCTTCGTCAAAATCATTTTCATTGTTATCATCTGCCTTTAAAGCAAGTGGATGTTTGCCTTTGTTCTCCTCTAAATCTCATATTTCACGTGCTTTGAGCTCCATCTCATGAGTCATCAAGTTCCCAATGAGCTCCTCTAAGTTTTGACGATTGAGATCTTTTGCTTCTTGGATGGCGGTGACCTTCGACTCGAAGCTTCACGAAAGTATGCGCAAGATCTTCCTTACCAACTCAACTTCTATATATGACCTACCAAGCGCCTTTGAGTTGTACACGATGTGGTTGAATCTTGTGTACATGTCCTTTATACTCTCATTTGGCTGTATTCAGAATGCCTCGTACTCATGACTCAGTAGTGCCAACCTGGATTCCTTGACTTATGAAGTGCCCTCATGTGTAACCTCCAGGGTGTGCCAAATTTCCTACACAGTAAAATAATGAGATATGCAATTAAATTCAGTACAATCTAAAGCACATATAATGGCATTCATTAATTTATTATTTAAAGAATATAACTTTTTATCATCTATATCCCACTTATCCTCTGGTTTCGCAATGTATGTGTCTTGAATACGTGTAACAGGTAGTGTGTAACCTTCAATGACTATATCTCACACTTCAAAGTCAATTGATGCTAAGTAGATTCTCATTCTAGCTTTCCAGTAAGCATAATCTGCCCAATTAAATCTGGGTGTCCTAGCAGTTGACTGTCCCTCAGCAAAAGCACTATCATTAGTGTCCATGGTAATTCTAGACTTTCCTAATCTCAAATCTGAATATGATCACGAGTCTGAACTAGGCTCTGATACCACATGTTGGATCGAGGAATAGCCTAGAGGGGGGTGTTAGACTATGACCAATTTATAAATTTTAATTAACAATATAACAAAATATTTATTAATATATTTTATATATAAATATAAGAACATATACGTATATATATATATATAT
>BQKN01066020.1:630944-672099 GCA_022839385.1 Asparagus kiusianus
ATATATATATATATATATATATATATATATATATATATTTCTTTATGTATATATACAATCCTTTTATGTTCAACCCGCAACCTGCACAAGTCAACACACAGATTAGAACGTTCATAGGGGTTTATTATTATCAAACAAGGCTTATAGATGGTCATACCCAACAGCTCGAACTTGTTAAAACACTCCGATGACTTTTCAGCTATCTCTACATGTTCCATCAAATCCTTCTAAGTGTGGGCAGTGACAGCACCCATGTGTGCTTCAATCCGTGCCACGAAGTTATGCCAACAAGTTAGAAGCAACATCGGTAGAGGCGTATCTCGACATTGTAATGTCAGGCTGTGATACCTCCCAATGTATTCTCTAAATCTTAATTCTGCTTTGTTTCTCGGAAAGAAGTTTTGCCATGATAACTTTGTAAGCATCAAAAATTACCTATAGTTTATCATACGTAGCTCAAGATAGATAGAAGATGATAAACGTCATCATCTGAATTGCAGAGAATCATCCAAAGCAAAAGATCAACTAGAGAATGTGCAAGAAGAGCATAACACAAGCTTTGAGGCGCAAAACATATCTCAGGACAGTTTTTGAGACAGTTACAACTATCTCAAAAATTTTCGAGACACTTACAACTATCTTGGAAATATCCGAGACACTTATAACTGTCTCAGAAGCTACGGAGAAAGGAATGGTAGTTTTCTTGAGATTTGCGCGTGCCACGTGGCTCCATAACTGCCAAAGATCGTGTTTGAACATGGGGAAGACGTTACAAGCAAAAATAACGCCAATAACTACCCAAATAATGGCATTAAAACGTGTTTAAAGTAGTTACAAAATAGCTAGAATAAAACAGGCTTCCGAGACAGTTGTAACTATCTCGGAAGTGGAAAGTCAACCATGCTTCCAAGACAGGTACAACTGTCTTGGAAATGGAAGTTCCTCGACACGACTTATTTTCGACATCTGACTTTAGTTATTATTCCTAAGGGCTATAAATACCCACCTAGGACTATTACTGAGGGGATCCAAGCAGAGAAAGCAGATTGAGTAGAGAACTTGAGCATTTTGGAGTGTTCTTCTCAAGAGAGAGAGAGAGTCTTCATCAAATTCGAGCACATCCAGTAACTTTGGGATTCCTTGAGATCTAAGCTTTGACTTGGTCTTACATCGATAAGATATTCACTTACCTTTTTCTTACTTCTAAATGAAGCAAGAATTTTAAATATCCTTCATGGTTCAATCAAAATCTGTGAATCGGTGATCCACGGGCTAACACACCCCAGCACGGGCTAATACACCCCGGCACAGGCAAAGATCCCACGCAAGCAGCAATCAAAAATGATCCTGCATGTGTTTCTAGGAAGCACTCCTAATTTGGTTTTGTTGTAAAGAGTAGTCTTACAAAGTACAAAGCTCACTCTTTTGTATTAATTGTAATCAATAAACAGTTATAATGAATTCTATAATGAAAATTTTTTCTGACACAAACATGCTGGCGACCATAGTGGGAGCCAACGGTCTCGCTACCGAGACCGTTGTGTCATAGCCAATCAAGATCTCGGTTGAATCCACGGTCGAATACAAGTTTGACCAAGCAATGTTTGAGGAATATCTATCATCCTCATCCTCAAAGTGTTTCTCGCCTCGCAAATACAGGAAGATTTTATCTTCTAAGAAGGTTTTCAAGTTTTCGACTCTATCGAATGCTATGGGTGAAGACTCTCACCCGATTGTTACTGAGGATTCTACTCGCAACACCTCTATTCACAATGACTTTTCTCTAGTTAAAGAGTCATTGAACCAAAGCGCACCGGCATTAACAAAGAGGGGTCATCAAAGACAACGTCAGCGCCGCGCTCGCCAAATGGCGAAGGCATTGGAACAAACCAACATCGTTCACTACTACGCGGACCTAGAGGCGAGGAAACAACAAGTGGTCCAGTCGTTTCAACAACAAGCCATTCACATCTTTGCTAAGCTCACTACTGAGGAATGGACTCTCGTCAAAAGAGCCCATTCAACCCTTAAAGAACGCATACAAAAGCATCATGCAAACGCCACTCGTGCTCGTGTTCTTTTACAACAAAGGTGAGAAGAGAAGAAGGAAATCGTGTCTAAAGAATCACCAAGAACCAGTCGAGTATGGATTCCCAAATATGAATTAGTGAATAGGAAGGAGGTATCCTTCAACTGAGACACTTTAAGTGTCTCGGACAAAGCAACCATATCCGAGACACTTGTAAGTGCCTTGGAAGAAGCAAACATGTCTGAGACACACACAAGTGTCTCGGCCAAAGAGAAGATTCCCAGGCCTCTCCTTTAATGTCGTCGACATCCATTCCTGGTCCGTCTACTGCATCCATATCTGCTATATCACCAGTGAAGCTATGGGTCAGTCCCGACCTGTCAAAATTCAAAATTACAATGGCGGATGACCTTGGTCCTTTATCTAATGATCGAGGTAAAACTCTAGTCAAAGAATACTCGGGTCCGATGAATGATCCCCGAGTAAATTCTTACGCTGGGAGTCATAAGTATCCTCCTATTAGGACAAAGCAATCCCAAAAGGAAAAAAACTCTGATTTCCTCTCGTTTGGGGCCTCTAAAGATTCCATGCCCGTAAGGGGTTGGATCAAAATAGATAACCTTGGATCACTCAGAAGCGATGACAAGTCATCCTAGGTATGTCAACAAGGTTCAAACACAAAAACAGAACATAGGTTGCTCTGGTCATCATACTGATGAGTTGTAGTATCAAACTAAGGGTGGAAACAAATCACAAAAGAGGACTGTTCGAGTAATAAGTCCTCATTGTGTATGTGAGAGGCTTATAAAAGCAGTGTTGTCTGAATGTAGTTGCTCTAAAGCTATTCCGATAAGAGTTTCTATGTTCTAGAGACTTTCCACTGAAGTGCCAAAATCCAAGCCGAGACGTTTCCGAAAGAAGCCTACTGTTCAAGAAGATTATTTCCTTGAAGTCACCATCAATATGACAAATAGAAGAAGACAGCGTGTCACCAATTCTGATCCTGATTTCTCTCCATGAGGAAGGGTTGGTCGAGGTCTTTCTCAAAAAATGTCACAACTACAATTAAGAGGCAACCGTTGCAAATATTATAAGAGGATGTATGAAGGAACATCTTCAGAAGATGAACTTTCAGATACTAATTTTGCATTTGCTTCTGATGATACGATGTCTAGTGTAGGACAAGCCAGGGAATCATTCATAATTATACCTGATCAGTTAGCCTAGATGTTGCAAGAAGCTTTGGCTAAGCAACGAGAAGATATCAGAGCTGAAATAGATGAGAGATTTGCAACCTCACAAAACGGAGATGGAGTTGACGAAGCAATAGATGAGAGATTTGCAAGCTCAACAACATCTACAACAGCCAGGATCAAGTCAAAAGGCTGAGTCTAGTAGGCGTAATACTATACATGTTCGGATAAGTGAGGTTGATAGTGACGAAGAGGTAGATGAAACTATCTTGGCTGATTCTCTTCCTAATAAAGATAAATCTAAAGGTGGCCCGGTCAAATCGTCTATCCAACCTTCTCAAACTCACCCTAAGAAGAATATGGATGAGATCAAGAAAATGAAAGACCTTGAGAACAAAGTCAACGCCCTGATGACGGCTCAAGAAGTGAAGAAAACGGGTATTCCATGCCCGTATCCAAGGGAATGAGGTTTAATTCCCTATCCCCCAAAATTCAGTTTGATTAACTTCACTCCTTTTGATGGTAAGGGTTCACCTACACAACACTTAATTTATTTCAAGTCTCATTTGGGTTCAATCTCCAAAAATGAGGCTTTAATGGTCCGGTCATTCGTAGGGACCCTTTGTGGGTCCGCCTTTGATTGGTACCGACGTCTTAAGCCTGAAAGTGTCAACAGTTGGGATGATATGGAAGGATTGTTTCTTACCAATTTCTTTGATAATGATACTAAGGTCTCAATTGGTACTTTGTTGGATGAGAAACAGAAAGACAAAGAAACTATAGATGTCTTTGTCAAACGGTTCCAAAACAAAGCAGTAAATTG
Organism: Asparagus kiusianus; assembly: GCA_022839385.1. Lineage (NCBI taxonomy): Eukaryota > Viridiplantae > Streptophyta > Magnoliopsida > Asparagales > Asparagaceae > Asparagus > Asparagus kiusianus. Next base: position 634,990 of record BQKN01066020.1, read on the forward strand.
CCGAGATCCACTCACTGAAGAGTTCATCCTTCAGACATGTCACAACAAACTTTCTTTGGATGTTCTAGAAGTCATGGGATTGTACCTTCCAAGATTTGGAAATAATTAAAAGTACGATGTGAACAGACCAAACGCTTTCTTAAGAGGAAGAAGTTTGAGAGAGGTCAGCCACCAGCTAATCCTCAAAAGAAGAATTATAATCCTCGAGGTAAAGGAAAGGGAGCCGCAATTGCTATTGATGCTCACCAAACGTCACAATAACTGCAACAACAACAACCATAACAGTCACCTTTTTAGCTACCATAATAAACTCAGCAGTCTCCAAGGTAGCCTAAGACTTCAGAACCTAGATTCCCAAAAGAATACTCTTTTAGGGATGAGAGAGTACCAGTTATTTTTTTAAGTATCTTTTGGATAACAACAAGATCAACCTTCCACTGGTCACAAATCAGGAAGAAGCTAAGAAGACTATAGACCCGAAATATTGTGCATATAACGGAAGGGTCCATTATCCTACCAAGGAATGTTATGTCTTAAAAGATAAAATACAAACTTTGATCGATGTTGGTATTGTGACCGCGAAGCCGAAAGAGAAGAAAGTAGGTGCAAATGTAGTATCAATTAGCTTCGGTTCAGTTCCTTTATCATGGTTTTAACCCTAACCTGTGTCAAAGGTTAAAATACAAATCATCAACGATGACCCTCATGGCTTGCGCCAAAAGGGACTTGTGTCACATACAGCTCCAAATGGCGAAATCCTCTGGGTTCTTCCCGATTTGCTTGAAGATGAACAATGGACGACATCCGCATCCAAGAAGAAGTTGAAAGGCAAAGGAAAAGAGAAGTCCTGTTACGAAAGCTCGGTAATTCCTGAAGAAAATGATGAAGAAATACCAACTTTACCGCTTTCTGAGGAAGAGCATGAAGCCTTTGCTACCAAGAGTAGAAATAAATACTGCTTTAACTATCCAAGTGCTCCTGAACAATTAGCTGAGCAGGGGGTGGTAAAGACCACACCTTCCAAAACCTTAGCCGAGCTGGGGGTGGTTGCAACTCCCCCTATATCGGCTAAAAAACCTAAAAAGTTGGCTATGCAAAAGGAGAAGGAACCTCAACACAAAGAAATTCAAATTCCAAAGTAGTCTCATTTCAATCGATCGATTGGAAGAGATAAACTGGAAAGTTCGAACGCTCCATACCGTTTTGATGTCATGGCACAATTAGCTAATACCCCAGTGAGGATCACTCTATACGAGTTACTGCATCTTTCAAAAGATACCAGGGAAGCTTTACAAGAAGCTTTGGTTGATTCTGAGAAGTTTTTCACTCAGATTAAGCCAGCCCCTAAAGAACTGGAGGCATCAATTCAACACTGTAATTTGGTGGCCATGAATTTTCCTTGCATTGTTTTTCCCAAAAAGGATATGCAAGTGAAGAACTTGAAGCATGATAGGCCTTTGCATTTTACCGGATATATTAGCTCAAGCGTTGTTAATCGGATCCAAGTCGATCCGGGTTCCGGTGTTAGTATCATGCCACTTCGGTTGATGTTCCACCTTAGAATTCCCACTAGCAAATTAGCCTCAATGGGAACCGTTATCTACAGATTTAACACCAGTGGGTCTAGGCCATTGGGAAAGATCCGGGTGAAGTGTCAACTCAGAGATTTAAAGTCGGAAGTCACTTGTTATGTGATTGATGCTGAGACTTCTTATAACATGTTGTTGGGTCACCTTGGATCCATAGTAATGTTATAGTTCTCTCTATCCTTCATCAGTGTCTGAAATATGTTGACACTAATAATGAGGTTACGACGGTAGTCGCGGATAAGCAACCATTTAAGGGGTTAGAAAATTACTTTATTGACTCCCTTCTTTGTGGTGCCGAATCCTATACTGAACCATCGGCCCATGGTAAGGATAACGGAGAAGAAGCTAATACCAAAGTCGGGCTCAATTATATTGAAGGTCTTGTATTAAATGACAGTGAACCTCTAGTAATCGATCTTGATGATGGTGAATCGTCGGATGAAAGTTGCAACTGGCAACTTACCGATGAAATAATAAATTATGGTTTAGAGTATTTGCATTGTCTTGATAATATAATGCAAGAACTGTATGACAATCCCGACATACACATGCTGCTTCGGTCGTCTTGCACGACAAAGAAATGCATCCAGGACTCCTTAGGAAAAACCTTAGTATTACCTACAAAGGCAGGGGGTGAAAAAGAAATAATCTTTGGTAAATAGGACTCATCCCCACCCTCCGATCTCTTCATGGAAATCAATACTGATAATGAAGGGCCTAGACAATATTTTAGCAGATATAGTTCACAAGCGAGTGACTACATGAAGAAGCAAGGGTATGACCTCACGCTCGGTGAAGGTCTTCGTTTTGATCAAGATACCCGGGTTCCACCCCGTCCTGCCTATGTACCAAAAGGAAAACCTGATAATTATTATAGCTATAGAAGAGGTTTAGGTTATGTCTCGTCATCTGATGACGAATGTTGCTGGCAAGTTATTAACTAATTAACAAAAAAAATGGTTATTCATCTGACTCCTCAAGTTGGGATTCTGACAATAGTCTTGGAGATATTTTCAAAGGCTTACTGTCAAACATGGCCACCATCGATCCTTCTACGACAAAAGAAGATGATCAATTGCCAACTTGGGAAGATCCCTGGATACATTACATGAACATTCAATATGGTGATCAATTCGAACAGACGGAACCTCCTGCTGAAGATAAAGTAGTCCAGATCAATATGGGTGATGAAGTCAATCCGAAGCCCATATTTATTAGCGACAATCTTCCATCAGATGAGAAAGAAGAATTGATGACCCTCATTAGAGAATATATCAACGTTTTCACTTGGAATTATGAAGATAGGTCGGGACTTGACCTGAACGTGGTAATACAAAGCCTTAACATCAAACCGGATGTTAAACCCCTCAAACAACAACAGAGACGGTTTCGTCCACAAATTATGGAATCGATAGAAGCAGAAGTCAAGAAATTAATTGATTCAGGCTTAATCAGGGAAGAACAACATCCAGATTGGTTGGAAAATATTATCCCAGTCCTTAAGAAGAACGAAAAAATTAGAATCTGTATAGACTTCAGAGATCTAAACACTACATGTCCTAAAGACGACTTTCCTCTTCTGATTACAGACGTCATCATTGATAACACATGCAGATTCGAGAGAATGTCATTTATGGATGGATTTTCCGGATACAATCAAATTAAGATGTACCCAGATGATGAAAAGCATATCGTGTTCAGGACACCCCTAGGCATTTTCTGTTATACAGTCATGCCTTTTAGCTTAAAGAATGCTAGCGCTACATACCAATGAGCAATGATGAAGATCTTTCAAGAACACCTTCGAAAGACCGTCGAATGCTATATTGATGATTTGGTTGTTAAGAGCCAAGACAAGAACGATCACATTAACGACTTGAAGAAGATGTTCGATCTTATGAGGTGTCATCAATTGAAGATGAACCCTACTAAATCCTTCCTTGGAATGTCTAGCGGTAAATTCCTTATATTTGTCATCACCACAAAAGGTATCCACATTAATACCATCAAAGTGAAAGTGATACATGAATTACAACCCTGAGAAATCTTAAGAAACTCAGAGGATTGTAGGGACAATTGGTTTATATCCATCGGTTCATATTAAACCTTTTGGGAAAATATCAGCCATTCTCTAAACTCACAAAGAAAGGTGTGTCATTAATTTGGGATGAAGCCTATCAAAAAGCATTCAAGGATATCAAAATATATCTAGCAAATCCGGTTATTCTCGTTGCACCGAAGTTGGGTAAGCCATTTTTAATTTATGTTAAAGCGACGAGCCATTCGTTAAGTTCATTACTTGCACAAGACGACGATAACGATCACGAGCAAACAGTATATTATCTAAGTCGTACGTTAGTAGGCGCCGAATCTCGATATCCGATGATTGAGAAGGAATGCCTAGCCTTAATGTTCGCATTTCTGAAGATACGGTATTACCTAGTTGGACAGACGATTTATATAATTCCCAATGTAAACCCCATTCGAGTGTTTATGACCCAACCGGCCTCTGTGAATTGGAGTTTAGCTAGGTGGTCTCTACTCTTATCCTAGTACGACCTGTATTTCAAACAGCAGAAGTCGGTTAAAGGCCAAGCAATTTGCTATCTTATAACGGTTAATCCTACAAAAGATACATCTGAATTGTACGAAGATTTGTTGGATGAAACTCACGAAGTCAACACCACTTCACATCAACAAGGGTTGCAATTATACTTCGACGAAGCTTCCCGAGCAACCAATGTACCGAACACTCCCATATGTTTGGAAATATCTTCAGGTGTTGGAGTCATACTAGTTTCCTCGGAGAAACACGTACTGCCTCGAGCCTATTCATTGACCGAACCATGCTCCAATAATGTAGCTGAGTATAATGCATTAATAATTGGACTTAATTTCTCTAAAGAGCTAGGGGTCGAATACCTTGAAGCTTTTTGTGATTCTCAACTGAGAGTTAATCAGATACGAGGAGAGTATATGGTCAGAAATCGATATCTGATTCCATACCACCAGGTAGCTATTGAAATGGCAAACTCGTTTGAAGAATTTTTCATCGAGTATATTCCACGTCTCCAAAATACATATGCAGATGCATTGGCGGCATTATCTGTATCTTTACATAGCCTCCCGAGATAGAACAATTAATCAAAGTGAGAACTCATAGCCTCCCGAGATAGAACAATTAATCACAGTGAGAACTCACCAGATTATCGTGCTAATTTACGATTCGATAGTCAAAGAGAAACATTCAACGATAATTGAACTCAAAGCTCGAGATTGGCATTTCTTTATCATCGATTACGTCCTACACGGTATTTTACCTGAAGATGTAAAAGAAAAGTATTCAGTCTGGCGGAGGGCGCCAAGATTTTACTATAACACCATGACATAAATATGTTGGCCTTCTTATTTTGATGATGATTTAACAAACAATTTACATCTAATATTATTTGTCTAGTGTTTGTATTTTGTCATTTATTGTAGACAAACAATATGTTGGAGGATGGATGGAATTACGCATTCACGATCATATCCAATGGAGGTTGGCGGAATTGTGGAGCGAAGCCTATGCAATTCAAATTGAAGATCCAAGTTCTAGCTTCATTTGTAAGTGTACTAAGTTGAGCTTCATCAAAGATCAATCAAGCTTGGGTATATTTAATTTAGGTTATATATTATGTGTGTTAGTACTTTAAGCTCTGATACCGATTGTTGGACCCTAGAGGGGAGGTGATTAGGGTCTTAAGGTAATAATTATGCAATAAAAATGAGACAAGCAATACACCACAAAATGAACAACCAAAGTAAATGAGATAGAGTTAGAAATCGTTATCCAAGTAACGCGTGATGTGTTAACGAGGTTCGGCCTGCTGACTTATGTCCCCGCTCCCCACTCTCGAGGGGAATCTACTACACAACCCGGTTTGGAAGCTGGAACTTCTTCTACACAACGATCTCCACAAGATCTCACAACTACATAGTTGATCAACACAAGATCTCACTCCCACACAGTTGATCTCTATAAGATCAAGCTCACAACAGTAGTAAATGGTGTAAAATCTCTCTTTACAGTATCCTTATGGCAAGGAGAAAGATTACACTAAAGCTTGGGATGTGAACTTAAAATAGAGAAAATAAGATTGAAAGTTTGGCTCTCAGTAAAACAAAACTCTAATTTTTCAAAATGCTTAGGACAGGTTGAAGAAGAGGGGTATGAGGGGTTTAAATAAGAGAAAACATAACAGTCAAAGCCCACACCCAAATCCCCTAAAATCCCGTAATAATCGTTTCTGAAATCTGTACCAAAAAGTCCGTTAAGGTGAACGGCGGTCGACTGTGAGATTCTCACGGTCGACCGCGAACCATATTTAAAACTGAGAAAATTTCCAGAAAGTTCTACGGTCGACCGCTTTCATCCTTAGACTCGACTCTTAATACATGCATTAATAATCATAAGAAGCTTATGGATATGTGTGCCAAGTCTAAATCATCCACTCATTATGCACACATATATAGCAAAGTTTACAAGTTCTTTATTTACGGCCGTAAAGGCCATCTAACTAAATTTTGCTCTGATGCACACAGACATAAGTATTCTAATGCCTCTTGTGCATCTCATGTAGCTTCTTCATCTTATACACTTACACATTCACATGCTCATTCTCACAAAGTTCATCATAAGCATGCTAGTGTGTTCAAGTGAGATCATTATGGTCGTTTTGGTCATTTGGCCAAATATTGTCTTGATTTGAAAAGAAAATAACATTTGCCAAATATTTCTAGTAGACCACATGTGTTTAATGTGATATTTGTGGTAGGTATGGACATCTTGCTAAATTTTGTTTTGATTTGCAAAATGCTCCAAATTTGCAATTTACTTCAAAAAGACCACCTTTGTTTAATGATGTTTCCCATTTGCAAAATAATTTTAAAGAACAATCTATTTTTGCAAATGAGTCTTGTGCACAACCGTTTGGTCAACATAAGCAAATATTTCCTTTCCATTATACTTATTGCAATCGGAAGGGTCATTTGAAAAATTTTTGTTTTGACCGTGTTAGTGCACTACATGTGCCCAAACGGGTTCATAACCCTAGGGCTTCGAGCTTAAACGATAGGGGTCATGTTCCTAAATCTCTTGGTACCAAGAATTTTTGGGTACCAAAACAAATTTGATTTTTAAAACCAAGTATTTTAGTGTTTTTCTTTTTCCTTTTCTTGGTTTTGAAAATATACTTTAACTTTTTGAATATGAAAACAATTCTTTTTATTGGTCAAATTCTTTTATTTTTATGATTATTGGTTTTGTTTTGATGAAAGGTTTGTGTTTATATAACCCCACAGATTTATTAGGTGTTTATTCTCAAATCTTATTTACCGGGTACTAAAAGTCCTTATATGGGTTGGAACAAGCTTAAGAGCTTGATATATTATTGCCTCTCTTATATATTGTCAAAAATTTTGTTTTGATTTATTGCTTTGAATTCATTATATAAGTATAAATAGATTATTCAAATTTTAAATATGTTTATAATGTATTCTATGAGTGGTTTGATCAAGTTCTTCAAAAAATAAAAATTATTTGATTAAACATCGTTTTTGGATATAAACTTTAATTTATGATTTTTTTGGTTGATTTGTTTTCATTTGAAAACTTTTTGCATGATTCTCATGCTCTTCTTTGATTTCATAAATCCATATATTGTTATGATTTATTTTGAAAATATCCATTCTTGATGTTGTTTCCTTATCCCCCTACATATAAGCAAATTATTTTTCTTCATGGATCCTCTTTCATAAACATTTTTTTTTAGTGATACCTTTTTGGATCCTCATTTCATCTCTTTGGGGCAAGTATGATAAATGTTTGGTTTGTATATATACATCTTGAAATCTTTGTAACACCCTTCATGATGTTATATATACACATGTATTCTTATTGTTCTTTTGCATGTGAGTTGTTTAGCAAATTTTTGTTTGCTCAAATGTTTTGCCATGATCTTTATTGCATTCACTCCATATGGCATTTTGAAAGGGGGAGAAATCCCCATATAGATATAATTTTTTTATACTCACTCATGCATATTGATAGGGGGAGCTTTCGCTCTCTTAATTCTTTTGGTTCCCATTTTTGATGTTGTCAAAGGGGGGAAAACATTGTGAGTATACATTTCCTTGTTTATATGCATGTGAATTATAATTTATATATTCATTTCCTTTCATGCATATATCCTCTTTGTAAATTGTTTGTCATCATCAAAAAGGGGGAGATTGTTAGCCTTCTTGTTTTGATGATGATTTAACAAACAATTTATATCTAATATTATTTGTCTAGTGTTTGTATTTTGTCATTTATTGTAGACAAATAATATGTTGGAGGATGGATGGAATTACGCATTCACGATCATATCCAATGGAGGTTGGCGGAATTGTGGAGTGAAGCCTATGCAATTCAAATTGAAGATCCAAGTTCTAGCTTCATCTGCAAGTGTACTAAGATGAGCTTCATCAAAGATTAATCAAGCTTGGGTATATTTAATTTAGGTTTTATATTATGTGTGTTAGTACTTTAAGCTCTGATACCGATTGTTGGACCCTAGAGAGGGGTGATTAGGGTCTTAAGGTAATAATTGTGCAATAAAAATGAGACAAGCAATACACCACTAAATGAACAACCAAAGTAAATGAGATAGAGTTAGAAATCGTTATCCAAGTAACGCGTGATGTGTTAACGAGGTTCGGCCTGCTGACCTACGTCCCCGCTCTCGAGGGGAATCCACTACACAACCCGGTTTGGAAGCTGGAACTTCTTCTACACAACGATCTCCACAAGATCTCACAACTACACAGTTGATCAACACAAGATCTCACTCCCACACAGTTGATCTCTATAAGATCAAGCTCACAACAGTAGTAAATGGTGTAAAATCTCTCTCTTTACAGTGTCCCCATGGCAAGGAGAAAGATTACACTGAAGCCTGGGATGTGAACTTAAAAACAGAGAAAACAGGATTGAAAGTTTAGCTCTTAGTAAAACAAAACTCTTATTTTTCAAAATGCTTAGGATAGGTTGAAGAAGAGGGGTATGAGGGGTTTAGATAGGAGAAAACATAGCAGTCAAAGCCCATACCCAGATCCACCAAAATCCCGTAATAGTCGTTTCTGAAATCTGTACCAAAAAGTCCGTTGGGGTGAACGGCGATCGACCGTGAGATTCTCCCGGTCGACGGCGAACCATATTTGACACTGAGAAAATTTCCAAAAAATTCCCACGGTCGACCGCCACGGTCGACCGTAGAACTTTCTGGAAACTTTCCAGAAACGATTATTACGGGATTTTGGTGGATTTGGGTATGGGCTTTGACTGCTGTATTTTCTCCTATTAAACCCCTCATACCCCTCTTCTTCAACCTGTCCCAAGCATTTTGAAAAATCAAAGTTTTGTTTTACTGAGAGCTAAACTTTCAATTTGTTTTCTCTATTTTCAAGTTCACATCCTAAGTTTCAGTGTAATCTTTCTCCTTGCCATAGGAACACTGTAAAGAGAGAGATTTTACACCATTTACTACTATTGTGAGCTTGATCTTGTGGAGATCAACTGTGTGGGAGTGAGATCTTGTGTTTATCAACTGTGTAGTTGTGAGATCTTATGGAGATCGTTGTCTAGAAGAAGTTTCGGCTTCCAAACCAGGTTGTGTAGTAGATTCTCCTCGAGAGTGGGGAGCGGGGACATAGGTCAGCGGGCTGAACCTCTTTAACACATCGCACGTCACTTGGATAACAATTTCTAACTCTATCTCATTTACTTTGATTGTTCATTTTGTAGTGTATTGCTTGTCTCATTTTTAATGCACAATTATTGCCTTAAGACCCTAATCACCCCTCCTCTAGGGTCTAACAGAATATTGTATTGACGTTCATATGATGGTCTTTTACTCTGTTGTCTATCTAGTAGAGAAGCGAAAGAAGCACTCAAAGAAGCACACGATAAAACATGTGGTGTGCATTAACCCGGTCCTAAACTCTATAATCGATTTAGAAGAATGGGATATTACTAGCCAACCATGATCAAGGACGCGGTTGACTACACCCAACGATGTCATGCGTGTCAAATACTTGCAAATTATATAAACCAGCCTCCGGAGCATTTGCACCCATCAACGACATCATGGTCATTCGAAACATGGTGAATGGACATAGTAGGTCCTATTTTCCCGCCTTCAGTCAAAGGTGACTGTTTCATTCTAGCGATCACTGATTACTTCTCAAAATGGACCGAAGCGGTCCCACTTAAAGAAGTAAAGATGAGCTATATTGTCAAATTCGTTAAACACCATATCATATATCGATATGGTGTCCCGAGACGAATAGTACATAACAATGGCCCTCAATTCATCAGCAACACATTCATTAAATTCTATGGTAAATTCAAAATTCAGGATTTTTCATCAATAGCCTATAATCCCACAGCTAATGGATTAGCTGAAGCTTTCAATAATATAATTATCAATATTTTGTCAAAACTTGTAAGAGTCAATAAGCGAGACTAGGACGACAAACTTGGTGAAGTGTTGTGGGCTTATCGTACCACCATCCGTATGCCAAATGGAACGACTCCATACTCCTTAGTATATGGATGTGAAGTTGACCTTCTTTTGGAAATACAAATTTCTTCTCTTCACATCGCTCTCACAACGGGAATGACGACGGAAGGACAACATCAAAAATGCCTCGAAGAGTTGGAGATGTTAGATGAAAAGCGCTTGGAAGCTTAGTAACAAATCGAGTTTTATTAAGTCAGAATTTCTCGGGCTTTTGATAAAAAAGTCCGATAATGAAACTTCAAGGAAGGAGACATGTTCATGCTGTTCAACAACCCATGATTCTCAATTCCAAGAAGAAAGAAAAATTCTAACCCAAATGGGATGGGCCGTTCGTAATAGAGACAGTCTATTCAAATGGTGCATATTGCTTGATCATCCAAAATGGCCACAAAATCATGATGCCAATAAATGAGAAGTTTCTAAAAAAATACTACCCTTATACGTTCAGGATAACTTATTTAAATGGGAAGTTCCTAAATAATATTGTACAGGGTATTTTAAGGATAACCCGAGATCAGTCAATTATTTCAGATAGAAACTGATCATCTAAATGATTCATTCTAAATTATTATAAAAATGATTAAGAATCTCCCACTGTGGTTATCTAATTATTTCCAAAATGATTAAAAATTTACCACTGTGACTTTCCAAGCATCTTTTTGTTGAGATGAGATTCAACGACTGCATATAGTCGATCTTTCCTCATGAAACCTCCATGGTGCAATTATGGAGTGCTTGATGATTCACAACCCTTCATCTCAAAATCCCTCACCGATCAAGTTAATTGACGGTGAGTCCACTAAAATCCTTCATGGATTAAAATCCTTCAAACTCTCACTGTATCTAGTCTTTAACACTCCTACTGTTAAAATTATGATACAACATTTAAAAGTTCGATTTACTAATCTATAGCAATTAGTGAATCCCTTTATATCTTGTCCTTGTTACTTGACACTGAAAAACCCCTTCGAGTGATTTGTATAAGTCAACATTCCCACTGTTATTTGTACCCCATTCCCATTTCTTATTTGGTCCAACCTTCCTATAGTTAGGACCAAAGCCAAAATCTCATCTTGATTTCTTCCATGAACGAGAAGTCCACTTTTAAAATCGATATCCTCTTTCGATAAATGAAAAGGCCTCAACCTAATTTGAACAATTAAGCATATAAAATGTAGAAATGTCTCAACTCCTACTTAGTCAAACATTCCTATAGTTAGGACCAAAACCAAAATCACTTCTCAATTTCTTCCATGAACGAGAAGTCTATAAATTGAATAACCAAACCTTTAAATAGTTAGGGATGTCTAAATATTCTCGATTCTTAGAGTGGAGATCTCACTCTTAGTTTTACCTTTTAGATTCTTGAAGTGGAGCTCCCACTTTGAGTTTCTTTTGAGACAAGGAGATAGAATATAAAATTCTTCCTCTCAGATTTTGGTTTCATCTCTACTAACAAAAAAGACACGAGGAGATAGAATATAAAATTCTTCATCTCCGATTTTGGGTTCATCTCTACCAACAAAAAAGAGACAAGGGGATTGAATATAAAATTCTTCCTCTTCGATTTTGTGTTCGTCTTTGCCCCAAGAAAAGACACAATTTTTAACACCTCTGAATCTATACCTGTTATGCATGGGGGACGTTATCTTGATCCCTTATTAGAGATAAGCCTTCATCTGATACATGTAGCCTACATATTTAATAATGTAGCACAAAGTCTAAAAGAGTTTATTCTTTTAGCATAACGTGATATGTGAAATGGATTTAGACAATTCCTATACTAGCCCGACTCAAACGGTAGTCCGTAAAGGCAAACCAAATCCGTTGATGGCTGAGGGTTTGCCAAAAATCCTATGAGTATTATGGTTATTTATTCCAAGCAAGAAGAAGTAATCATAATAAATAGTCAATAAGCAAAAGGGTTTACTTTATTCATCAGAAACATTCAAACAAAAATACAAAGAAAGTTCAAAAAAAAAAGTGTTCTCAATCTAAAATAGCTTATAACGGCGAATGTGTTCTTCAAGTTTCAAAAGCTCTGCCGTATAAGCCTGTTCAAACTCAACTACAAAGTTAGCTTTTAAGGTCTCTTCGTTAGTACTTTGAAGCTTGTCAACCTCTTGTTCCTTGTCAGCGAGTATCTTGTCTTGAAGCTCCAGTTGCTGAAACATGTTCGTTTCGACTTGATTTACTTCTGCCAAATTAGATTCCAAAATCTCATGAGCATCCTCAGCTTTCTTAAATTGTTCCTTCAAATGGGCTATCTCGGCTCGACCTGACCCTAAAGCTTGATGCAAGTCAATCTTGGATTGCGTTTTTTGGCAATGTTCACCCTAATCTGAGTAATGCAAGCCCTTAATTTTTGAAGCTCGAGTTTGGATGATTTTTGAGAATCGCGCCACGCTTGTAACCTTGAGTCCAATCGAGAAGCAATATAAGAAGGTGCGCCATTGGTGCGAAGGTCCCTCAAATGTTCGACATTTTGCTTGAGGTCAACTAAGTAAGCCTCGATCAAATCGGCTAATTCAGCATGTCCTTCTTCTCTAATCCCTAATACGTGGAGGTTGAGAGATCTCCTAAAATTCTCGAAAGGTGATCCTTTGAGGTTAATTCGATCAACCATAGTATTCAGAAAAGAGATGAAGCTCTAAAGATCAGAGCAGATAACGACCTTGTCCGGATCTTCATCTAATATCAATGCTTGAATAGACTTGGACAATGTTAAAGAAGGCGCTACAATAAAGTCATTAGAAAGTAACTACTCGAAAGAATAGTTGAATTAATATTTGAGACTTGTAATTCAAAAGTATTGGCAAGCGAAAATATACCGAGTCTAATAGAAGATACTCCAGTTTTAGGAGGGGTTATATCAATTTGATGTTCTACGCCCGTTCCCACTCTTTCAACTTCATGAAGAGACAAAGTTATGCCAGATACAACAGCTGTCGATGTACCAACTTCTTCAGTTGGTCTCACAGTTGTTGCGACAGGACTAGCCTTAGTGGTGGCAGTAGCTTCTATCATCATTGGGTCTAAAGAGGTGAGAGTTTGAGACTCAGGAACTGAGGATAGGGTCTTGGCTTTGGTTCCTGCCAACAACAAGAAACCAAGACCCTCAGGCTTATCAGACATTCTGATAATTATCTTTACACCAGTTTCAGCAACTGGTCCTATAATTAAAACTCTTATGTGATTGTTTAAAGTTAATCGACAAAGAGACAATGGTGGTTACAAAGTAAAATTCCTACCTTAAGAGGAACTAGCTTCAGTTGAACCAACTCCAACGGTTGGTCCTATAGCCGCACCAGGAGTTTTCCACGATAATAGATCGGAGATATACTAATGGTCATCTTCTGAAAAATCAAGATCGGTGTTGTGCTCATTAAGATCCTCGACATCAAAAGTGTGAACGGTCTCTCCTTTGGCTAGTTCATTCATCGTGGCATCTACAGGATATACTAAATCATGAACAACATATATACGCATATGATCCCACACAAAATGGAAATCAGCCTTACCTTCAGTGACCATGGTGGATTTGGTAACTCCACTACTCACACCCGCTTCCTTTAGTTTCACTAAAAGGAGATAAAGTGCACAGGTCCTTAGAAGAGGTATGCATTCTGACTCACTCATCTCTCGAAATTGCCCTCCGAATGGGGAAATATCCGTACCTGCACTTGAAGTCGATAGATTAATGTTAGTATGGGAAGTTGTTTGAGTGCCAACGGGTTCATCATCCATTGCGTCATGCATTTATCGAACGAAGCTGGGTTCCTCAGTTTCCATAATGCTGGAAGAAGCAGTATCAACTTGAATTTCCCCTTCTTCTCGACCCCCTATGAGAAACAAATGCGGAATAAGTTTAAATCCTAAAAAAAAGAGGCGAAATAGCAAAATAGAAATAGGGATGAGTCATTACCTTGTTCGTCAGAAGGAGCATAATTAGTGAATCGCTCTTCTAAGGCAGGAAGAGGAGTGTGCTGTCGATGTACAACCTTCTTCCTCCTCTTCGATGAATACGCTTCTTCTGGAGCCTCAAATCTCTCATGATGACATTTAGTGCATAACTCTGCTTTCGGAGGATCTTGGGTTTGAGCTTGAGCTTGAGTTGAGGACCAAGAACTCTGTCTATGCATGAGGGGCATTGTATCTTCTTCCTCTTCATCTCCACTAAGAACATTCACTGTCATCCGATTAGGAGAGGTCATAACAACCCTCTCCCTCCTCCTTTTTAGTGATCGAGAGGGATCAGCTTGAGGAGTCCTATGATGAATGGAAGGGTTTACATATCCTCTTTCGAAGAAAGAGGAAGGAAGACCAACCTCTCTCTCTTCGTCACCAACATTAGGCTCGGCACCCTCAACCGCATCCTTAGACCTGGTGTCAGCTTCACATTCTTCCTCAGAGGTCTTCGCTTCATCAGTCTAAAGTTCTTTCTCACTGTCATCTAAATGAACAATCTATTTTTCTTGTCTCGAAGACTCAGTAGGTTCCTTTCCTTTTCGCGAAAGCACGGTTTCGCGGACAACTTCTGTAGCACATTGAGATGTAGCCTCTGCTTCTAACTCCAAGATCCTCTTCTTCCTAGTGTCAGCATTGGTAGCTATAAGCCATTTACAATATAAAAATATCATTTGTAAAGGAGGCACCACCAACGAAAGGTAAAATGAGCATTTGTATAGCTAACTATGCTCCAGAACCAAGCCCTTGCTCCATCGATAAGACCCCCCACAAACTCTAAGTTGTCTATTCAGGTTGCTAATGTACAGGTGGTCATAGCTAAATTGGAGAGCAAATCTACAGGGGAAGTATGGTCCAATGCTGCAAACGTTCTTTACTCTAAAAATTAGATAGCCGGAACGAATGTTCATTAACCATCAAGAGCATTCGACGTCCAATACAATACGATCTTACCTTAGATCTTCAATGTCCAATAGGGTGTCATTATAAGTGCTGGAAAATTGTGGGAAGCACAAAAAAATTCCTAATATTTATGAACTTTGAATAGCCGGGACACATCACGCCATTATTTAACTACCCACCTCGATCCTTCGAAAATCTACAATAGGGGAGATCTGGATTAACAGTTTTGGGAGTTGACATCAAGTCCGATCATTGAAGAACCAACCAAGTCATCAAATAAGTATACGACAATTCGATCCTGGGAATCGGGATCTTAGTGGAGGGCTTCTTTCCCACTTGTGTAAATGTCGTGGAAAAATGACGGAGTCCACTTGAATGTCCGTGATCATTGCCGGGAGTAGAGATAGCCTGCGACCCATCACTAATTGAACTGCTGGATATAGAACTTCAATCGGCATCGCATCTAAAGGCAGATGAGGTATCATGCATTTTTTTAACCAGATAGGCAAGTACCCGGCTAGAAGAGTTGTCGGCTTAATCCTTGTGCCAGCTTGCCATAAAAACAATCTGAACTTGGTGGCATAGGGGAATCCATCTTTCGAGTGAGAAGTATATGTCTAAGCATTTGTCTTCTCCAATAGCCTATTAATTTCTGACGGGGTTAGAGGAGGTAATTCACATGCTTGACTCGAATTATTCTCAAGGTTTTTGAACAGATAATTAGAAAATTGCTTCAAGCTGATCTGTGGGGATTTCTTCTTAGCTTTGATCTCCATTTCTGCCATAGCAGTGTAATAATGACACGTCAACTCCCATAGAGTGTTATAAGCCACGGTAGCTTGTTCTTTCATTCTATTCAGCTTACTAACCATTGGAAAGAATTCCTGGTACATCATCCATGGGTAATCCTGATACCTTCATCATTTCGTGAAGATGGAGTCCAATTCTCCATTCTTGGTAAAAAAATGTGTTGGTGTCCGGATTATAAATATCAAACAAGACAAAGAAATGGTCAACATTTACCTGCTGTCCATGCATACTTGAACGTATGGGAACGGATAATCCTATTTTAGCCAATTCACATCCCCAATGGTTCAACACATAATTAGTCATCCTGGTCCACCATTTATCCCCAGAATAATGGACCCATCCATAACACCAAAATTTCTTGATTGGAAGCTCTCTTCCTAATCTAGCCAAATGACTTTTTATTGTATTAGCCTTGAACATTAACTTGTTTTGAGGTAAGTTATCTTGACCTAAAACACCGGGGTGAAGCCCTCTTATAGAAGTCTTGTCACTTGATCTGGAGTAATAGCATCCTTCCCGATGAAGCCGCAATGGACACGCTCGTGATCCTCGGTCAATTTCCAGAACATCTCATGGCCTACAGCTAAATTCCTAAACTGTAGGAGAGAGTGGTGACGAGGAATTGATGGCAAATACATGAATATTGAGCCACTCCCATACAACTATTGCGCTGGTTCACAAGAAAGAATTGTTGGGTTCTTTACGGAGTCTCCGAATAAATATTGTGCCTTCCTCAAAGGCTGAGTAGAATCTTGGTCCCGAGTCAGAGGCGTGTAGGTAATCAACCGATGTAGAATACAACAATCTCCTCATCGTATAAGCTCGGAGACACCCTCCGGACAGTCAGAGCTGAATTGAGGGGCCTCTTCATTTAGAGGAATCCCTTCATAATGAGAGTGTGTAGTGCTACTCTGACCAGTGACCTCCCTATCAGGGAAGGTCATGGAAGGAAAATGGACTAAAAAGAAGAAAAGATATACATTTGGTTGGAATTCATTAAAAAAAGGATGGTCTGCAGCTAAAGTAAAGGGTAGAATTCATCTCGTAAATCCACGAGATAGAGTCACCACCTTGTAATAGGTGAGACGATTTCAATTGTCACACGCATAAGAGGCAGTATACATCTTCGTGTATGAACACTACAGTGATATATCCGACCTTTTAAAAATGTGAAACAATATAAAATCACTCCTTTTGCCTTTAGACGTGTTTTGTCCAAGCAAAACAACATCTTTTAGCGTCGATCCTCACGAAGGAGGATACCGGCTCTTCACGAATGCCTCTCAAAGAATGGCAAATGAGGACCCACATACAGGATTTACAGAATTCTAACTTGAAATTAGTAAAAAGTTGAGAAGATGTACCCCCATAAGAAGTGACAGCGGGATCCACTTTCTCGATTACGTGAGAGGCTGATCTACTCCTCGGAATACGAGATCTCTTAGGAGACATGATAAAAAAAAGTGATTTTTATCAAAAATCCTACAAAAAAGATAGGGTTTTAGGGTTATAATCAAATAAAATCATGGAGATGGCACCTAAAGGTTCGGATTTCATCAAAGATCAAGAAAAATGCAAGCTTTAGTAAAAGATGAGAAAGGGAGATCAAACCTCAAAGGAAAGTGATGAAACCCTAGGTATTTCGAGTGAGATCCGAGCAAATCCAAGCCAAAGGAGAAGAAGAAACATTGAGGACTCTTTAGAAAAGATTTTGTAGGGTTTTGAATTCAGAAGAGACGGCCAAACATAGAGAAAAAAGCCCAAGTGTCGGGTTTTATAAGCCGTTTGAAACCCCTCGCCTGCCCACTTTCGAGATAGTCATGACTGTCTCACATTACGAGACAGTCGTGACTGTCTCGCGCTTCTGAGATAGTTATAACTATCTCGGAAGAAGGAAAAGCCCAAAATGCTTTTGAGATAGTTACAACTATCTCGGAAGAAGGGTTAACTCGACGTGTTGTCGGTTGCATTCGTGAAGCATTCTCAATCAGCACATTTGAACACTCCGATGAGTTTATGAGTATAAACTACATCTCCTTGAACCTCCAAATGGGTATGCGAGGTTAAACTATTTCTCAAAAACTCCAAGGAGTACATGAGTATAAACTGATTCTCCGTTCTCCAACTCCTTAAGAGCTTAAACTGTGTAGACTCCAAATAACGTATGAGTATAAACTGTGTTTCTATCGCAATGGAGGTCGATGACAATAAAAGCATCGATAACTTTGTCAAAACAACACTTAGATCAATTCCAAGTCGAAGGATAATCCTTGGGAGTTTATTTGTAATTCAGATATGAACTTTCGAACAAGATGAGTAGTTCATCATTGATTCAATCGCATGAGTTGCATTCAGCAATCAACACAACAATTTCACAAGACTTCAACAACGGTCAAGTGATAAACACAGCACCGGGAAAATTTTAGCGATCCGACAAAAGCTGAATAGACTGAAACTCAGAGAAGTCAAAGAATTGAAGTAGGAGTGTATCATATCCAAAGTATTCTAGACTCCTCTATAAAAGATTGAGGCTAAAACACTTTGGAGGGGGTATCTGTAAGCGTCAAAAATTGCCTATAGATTATCATACGTAGCACAAGATAGAGAGAAGGTGATAAACGTCATGATCTGAATTGCAGAGGATCATCCAATGTTAGTCCTTGGCTCAGGCTGGCCCTGGGATTTGCTGTGTAGCATCCTGATGAGGCTTTCAAATTCTGCATCTGAAATGGAGGAGTCTTCAAATAAAGGAAGCATGGCTCGCTTGTTAAGCTTTATGGATTTCCTATGACCCACATAGGCACGGTGACCCTATAAAGTTAAACAATAGAAAAGCAGTAATTAGACTCTTCACCTAAAGATCAACTAGAGAATGCGCAAGAAGCGCATCACATAAGTTTTGAGGTGCAAAACATATCTCAGAAGCATGAAGGGAATCAACAGTTTCCGAGATAGTTACAACTATCTTGAAAAAATCTGAGACACTTACAACTGTCTCGAAAACTTTCAAGACACTTACAACTATCTCAAAAGCTAAGGAGAAAAGAATAGTAGTTTTCTTGAGATTTGTGCATGTCACGTTGCTCCATAACTGCCAAAGATCATGTTTAAACGTGGGAAAGACATGACAAGAGGAAATCACGCTAATAACTGCCCAAAAGTAATAGCATTAAAATGTATTTAAAGCAATTACAAAACAGCTAGAATGAAGTAGGCTTCCGAGATAGTTGTACCTGTCTTGGAAATGGAAAATCAACCATGCTTCCGAGATAGTTACAGCTGTCTCAAAAATGGAAGTTCATAGACACGACTTATTTTCAACTTCTGACTTTAGTTATTGTTTCTAAGGGCTATAAATACCCCCTAGGACCATTACTAAGGGGATCCAAGTAGAGAAAGTAGATTGAGCAGAGAACTTGAGCATTTTGGAGTATTCTTGAGATCTAAGCTTCGACTTGGTCTTGAGAAGAGTATTCATCTTACATCGATAAGATTCACTTACCTTTTTC
Source organism: Asparagus kiusianus (assembly GCA_022839385.1). Taxonomy (NCBI): domain Eukaryota; kingdom Viridiplantae; phylum Streptophyta; class Magnoliopsida; order Asparagales; family Asparagaceae; genus Asparagus; species Asparagus kiusianus. The sequence continues at coordinate 654,370 of BQKN01066020.1, forward strand.
TTACTTCTAAATGAAGCAAGAATTTCAAATAGCTGTCACGGTTCAATCAGAATCTATGAATCGATGGTCCACGGGCTAATGCACCCCCTACACAAGCAAAGATCTCACACAAGCAGCAATCAAAAACGATCCTGCGTGTGTTTCTAGCACACACTCCTAATTTGGTTTTGTTATATAGAGTAGTTTTATTAAGTACAAAGCTCACTCTTTTGTATTCATTATAATCGATAAATAGTTATAATGAATTCTATAACGAAATTTGTTTCTGACGCAAACAAACTTCAGATTGTTTCTTATGGAATTGTGAGAGGAACTTTGATTCTAAATCTTTCCAAGATCTAATTAAAACTTCAGGTAAATTTTAGAACTAATCAAAGCCTACCCCCTAGAGGGTGCCGATAAACAAAAGTGTCTTAATAACATCGTTACCCATTATGTTTCTAGTTTGCTAATGGAAGTAGTAAATATGCTGGTTCGAAGAACATTTGCCATCAAATGTATGTAACGTAGGTGGTTTGAACCTCAATGAATAGGGAACCATGTCTCAGTCGACAGGATAAGATTGGATGATTCTGCCCTTCTTGAGCTCAGTTTGTTGAGAAAGAACATTTTGTTAATTTTGGATGTCCTCAAAGGCTTTCACTTTCTTATTTGGCTTTGAAGGTAGTGTGGCTTTTGATCTTGCGTGTTCAGAGTCTGCATCATCTTAATGTTATTGATCTTCATCAGGAGGATTCCCCCAAATGGCCTTTTCCCTTTTGAAGAGTTCGCTTGAGGATGAGAGGCTAGTAGAAGTTGTTTAACCATCTCTTCCAGACATTTGATCTGTTCATCTAAGACCTTCTTTTGAACTGCCATTTGAGTCAGAATGTCTTCTCGGTCTGCCATATCTATCACTCCATTGTCATTTTTGACTTGAACTAGGGATTGGATTTGGTGCCATGATGGAGTTGGCTCCACTAGAAGTAGATTGGTTCATCCGAGACGAAGATTATGATGTCTGGATTGGGATGGAGGAGTAGTCGAAAGGAATCGCCACTCTTCTTCTTAGGCTAGTGTTGCAATATACACTATCAGCTTCTGGTAGTATGGATCCGATGCCAGGAGAGTATATTGAATCGGGCGATCTGTACTATCCTCGTCATCTCTGAAAGTCACACTTGTCATGCTGATAGCAAATACTTGTATTTTGCCTCTTTGAGTACGTCATCATCATTAAATCCGAACCTTCAAAGGCTCAAGAACATAACTGAGATGGTTGAAGACTGATTTTTACATTGATAACTCTTTTGAACTGCTGAGACCACTTCTATAAGAGTTGCACAATGCTCACATTAGCGAGCTCTCTTCAGAATTCTCTTTGATCAATGCCAGTCCTAACTTCTCAGATCTTGGATTTGTAGTGCAAATGTTGCTTACAGTGATGTTGGCCAGATATTTGCCTAGCGGGATCATTAACGATGATTTTATTCCCTTGAGGGAATTTTAATGATGAATTACCCCTATTTTTAGCTTCTATCGAGGAAGTATAGCGAGTGTCATGATACACTTTAAATTGAACTCCTAAAAGAGTCGAAGACTGAAATTCAAGGTCAGATGTGGTAACACCTTGATCTTTGCTTAAGGCAAGAGTTGAATTTTCTTCGCTCTTGGCTAAGTTTTTTTGGCTTCTAGCTAAGCTTAAACTATCTTTGGTGAAGGTAGCTTTTGTACACGTGAGGGTCATTTTAGACTTGAGATTCGTACTGCGGTAAATTTTGAGACAACTACGTATAGTCGTCGCTGTAGAGATTTGGTTCTTAGAAATAGATTCCTCAAACTTTGCTTAGTCAAATTTAATGACCAACATTTTAACAAAAGACCTAAGGGTCTTGGTGTCGGTGTGCAACATAATCTTCTCATCAAAGGAGAAGGAAGTCCCCATCAGAGTCGACATCCAGGGTTTGGATCTTTTAAATTACAATTGACTCAGATTACAATTCAAAGATTATAATGAAACCAAAAAAAATTATATTTCCTAGGGTCCCTTTTTGTGTGTCGGTGGAGCATTGATCTTGTACTCCATTGACGAGCTGATTAAGACAATGGGTCTTTTGTTGTTGATGAGAGTTGAATTTCTTAGAAGATAACTTAGTCTTCTCTTAGCAATATTTCTCAATAGAATCACAAGTGTGATGCGTGTACTAATTCTTTCACCTAATTTTTCCCACCCTCTTAAAATGGAAGATCTTCTCTCTTTTTATAGGCTAAAAGAGAGAGTTAATAGCCCCTATAATTATAGGTTAAGTGGCAATTTATGTAGGACATAATGAGGAGCGGTTATCCCCTAAAATTATCTCTGAAACATCTATTTTGGCAAACTTTGCGGACTTGATGAGGTTCGTGAAGATATGGGTGAAAGTCGCTACGGACGTGGCACACCTTCTTCGGAAGTAGATGTCTTGGTCCACTTTACATGAGCACAGTTCATTGGTTAGCGAGCTTCGCCTATGAGTTCGAATTTGACATAGAATTCGACTCTATACTTGGTCGACCAATGATGCCTTTTGACTTGGCATGGAGTGTGTCGTAAGAGTCGACTCGTGTTTTGACTTGGTTGGGTCGAGTTGACATAGGCTGCTTAGCGTTTACTTGATCCATTATGCGACCTTCGCTGCAGCTTGTTGTGGACTTGACTTTGAGCCCATTCGAAGTGTTTAGCCCATAGGTGTTTACTTCTTAAATCTAAGTTGATCATCGGCCTAAGTGAAAATATATTTTGACTGTCTACAAGATCCTCCTCCAAAAATTTTTTTTAAGATCCTACATTTTAATTTGTAGATAGGATTGAAACACTTTGGGTAAATAGCCAGAGGTATAATGTTGAACGTGGCTTGAGTTGTCTTGATTAGCTGAAAACTTATCTTCATCCGCCTACTTAGTCGCCAAAGGTGTAGTGTTGAACATAGCTTCCTTTGTTACAGACTTGTATCAAAGGATTGATGATGCTTGTACTCGTCCAAATCCATGCTTGGAAAAAATTCACCTTTCTTATTGGTGAGGCAATGTTGAGAAATTGGCAAAGTTTGACTGATTCTGGGTATGAGCGAAGGTCGCTCGATTTTGAGGTGCAGGGCGAAGTTCGTCGATTAGTAATGTTCACTAGCTAGCAAGTCTCAATTTGTTTTGAGCTTTGTTACTGAAGTTCATCATCTAGCGACGTTCACTGGCTGGTGAAGTTTGTTAAGGTTCAGCTCTGGATTTGTACCGTAAGTTGTGGCTAAGATCTCTTGATTGAAGATCTCGCAAGATCCGTTGTGGATTTGACCAAGTTTTATGCTAAGACTTACCCTCTTTGTTTGGTCCAATTAAATCTTACACGATGTGACTTTCTTGGTAGTTAGGATTTGAAAGAGGCTATAAATAGTATCCATCTCTATCCATTTTCACTGTCTATATCTTCTTCTTCTTCTTCTTCTTCTTCTTCTTCTTCTTCTTCTCCTCCATGTCTGTGCCATCATCGCCTAAACTGGATATGCCCCTCGATAGAGAAGCTAAAAATCAAAAAACTCCAATAGGAGTTAGCCTAAGTAAAGGGAAATCAAGAGGATGAACTCTACCTACTCTGTCTTCTGGCGGAGTTGTTGTCGACTGAGAAAGAGATGCTTGAGGGGAACCTCAAAAATCAGTCGATAGCCTGGGACAAGCTGAATCACAATAGTGACATTTGGAACTTTGAGTGTCGAGCTCTGTGTAAGATAGTTCGGCGATTGAAATGGCGCTTTGTTTGTTGGAAAATTTATAATAAGATAATGAAAGAATTGAATTTGATTTATTGTCTCTAACTTCTTAGAAAAAGAAAGTTTACAACTCTCTCAAACTTAATTACAATTTTGAGTTTCCTGATTACAAAAGAGAAGAGAATTGATGCAAATTCTCTCCTTTGTTTAAAATCTGGATTCTTCATAGTGGCAATGGAGTGCCTCCCTCGAATACTCGCGTCAAGTTTGCTCTCCATTCACGATCCGAACAACTCTTTGGAATAGTTAACTTGCATGGCAAGTTTGAAGAGAACTCTTACCGAGTTTATGAACTCAGGGTGAGTTTAAACTCTGTGAAAAGAGTTATCTTTTGAACCAAGAATTCGGTTAATTAGCCAAGTACAAAGATTCCTTGTTGCTGATGAATGCTCTAAGATCTTCTTATTGCCAAGAATTTCTCTCTAGCCTATCTCTTGATGAGTTCAAAACTGATTTTCTCAACCAATTTTCGAACCGAAATCTGAACAAAATTTTGAACCCCTTACTCAGTTGAGTAAGGTGGTTATTTATAAGGGGATAAGAGGTTAAAACTGACCCATTAATCCGCTCCTATGTGGGTATAACTGCCCCTAAATCGTGGGAAACGGTTTTGGAACCATTAAGCTAATGTTGAATGAGTCAAACAATACCTAGTTTGGTGTTCTGGATGTTAACTCTGCGCCTCAGCATTAAGACACGGAGTTTGGTTTGGGCCAAAAACTAAACGCAAGGGTCGCCTACGTTTTGAAAGTTGAACGCAGAGGTGAACTCTGCGTTTAGAAGTGGTTGTTGACTTGTAACCTCTTCTATTAGAGCATCTGCAATGACCGTTATTCTGTAATCCTTGCTTTAGCTATTTGGGGTGCGAGAACCGTCAGATTGTAGCTCTCATGGTTGATTATGAAGACTGCTGAATAGAGTTTTCATCAGTCGTCGAAAGGGTCATTGAATTGTAACTCCTCTTGATCTATGTGAAAACTCCTCCATTTGCAGTTTTCATGAAAGTAGTTTGATTATAACTTTCATTGTCAAAATATTGACTAAAGCTTGATAGGGATCAGCTATCTATTATGATTTTTAGACAGCCTACAGAACCTCCTCCAAAGTTTTTAAAATTTCGCGGTTCACTGGGATGAATTTTTGAAATATTTTGGATCCTAAAGTTTGTTGAATGATTGTTCACTCCATCCGATTTGAAGACATCGCGAACCTAGTTGTCGGAATGTTGCAATTCTGCTTTCTTAAACCAAACAAGATAACTTTTATGCCTTGATGACAATGAACTTAGTCAAACAAGTTAAAGCCCAAGTTATCGTTGTTAAACCAAATAATGTAACTTTGTGCCTTGATGACAATGAACTTAGTCAATCAAGCTAAAGCCCAAGTCATCGTTGTTAAACCAAACAAGGTAACTTTTATATCTTGATGACAATGAACTTAGTCAAACAAGCTAAAGACCAAGTCATCGTTGTTAAACCAAACAAGGTAACTTTTGTGTCTTGATGATAATGAACTTAGTCAAACAAGCTAAAGTCCAAGTCATCTCATTTAATGCAATAAGAGCGATAGTAATTACGAATTTGTTTGGATCCTTGAGATACTCCTTCAACTTATATGGAGGTGTATTCAATGTCAACAGTACCAATCAGAAGATTCTTGTAGGCATTAGTGAACACTCAACGCGCAGCCGCCGGAGTTAAGTAATAAGAGAGCTGATGATAGCGAAGCCACCATAGAAACAACATCTACGAATTTGTCAATAAGGTCTTCTTCAGTGAAGTTGAACACCTTTTGGCTTTGTTAATCTTGGTTGGAATATTAAGCCAATTAGAAGGATGAGTTGCGTGACAAATTAAGCTCAATGATTTCATCACCATTAATTATAACCTACCCGTACTCATCCAAGTGGCTACATAGTTTCTTGTTATAGGCTAGTTTCTTCTTGGCCTTTGTCACCTTGATGGTCAATGTTAGCTTCTCTTTATTTATTTGAAGCTATGTCATAGCCTGGGTCATTGAAATATTCATTTTGTGCTGTTAAAACGCACCAATGGACTGTGTGCTTGAGAATTAAGACACAGGGTTGAACTCGGCGTTCAGAAGTTTAACCAACTTTAATACGAATGCAGAGGTCGTGTTTGGCAAGACTCTGGCCTAGAATCTCATCTTGATTTGATAGCTCACAGTTGTCTATAAATAGACCGCTGGGGTCAAATCCAGAGTCATTCATTTCTTTCTTCTACGAAATATTTCAACAAAAGATTTTTGTTTTACGCTCTGGTGAACCCTGTTCATCTTCTTCCTCAAGCGATATCAATAGCCCCTAGGAAAAAAATTATCTCCCGACCCATCAAGCACGTAGTCACCGTGGCTCGGAGCTCACTGTCGACTTCGCCGGCTGATGCTGCTGTGACTCAGGCAGGCCCGTCGCCGCCTCAATTTCCTTTGGTCAGTGGTAAGTGTGATCTTCGTGACCGTAAAACTTGCTACAGCAAGTTCTGAACTTTTGAATTAACGAGAAAACTCGTTATGGTGATGTAACGCTGGATTAGGGTTCTGTCATTTGGAATTTAAAACTCGGAATTTAATTTCTGCATTTGTGTTCGTCAACGCGGGATTCAACTTTCGTGTTTTGAATTTGCTAATGCAGGATTCAACTTCCGTGTTTGAATTCACTAATACAGATTTTGACTTCTATGTTTGAGTTTTCTAACGCAGATGTTGACTTCTACGTTGAAGTTTTCTAACGAACATGTTGACTTCTGTGTTGAAGTTTTCTAACGCAAATGTTGACTTTTGCGTTTAAGTTTGCTAACGCAGGATTCGACGTCTGCGTTTAAATTGAGTCCTTTTAATTCTTCTTCTGTACTGACTGGTTACTTTCTTCATTTGCAGTGCATTACGCTAATGAGCCTCTTTCTTTCTGCCATCATTTTGGCCATGAGGGCGGTGTGGATGTAAATATGATTTTTAATCTACGTCAGGAGCTTCCCGTCTTCCGTATGACTGACAAGGAACGTGTTGAGGCGATCACTCGAGCTTTTTTTTGAAACTCTGCGAACGTTGGTCATGGATGCCAGGTTCAAGAACCTGAGTAGGAAGTCATTCGTTAAACCGGGGTTTCTTTTTGGTGACTTCATCGATTTCAAAGCAGGAGTCGCTTATGACGAGGACTATAAATGGCTGAGGAAGGTTGGAGACCGCCATCTCTTTCTGCCTAATATGGAGCGGATGTTCCTAATGTCATATTTCCAATGTGCTTCAATTCCTCATTGTATGGATTGGGATCTTGTCAAAGAATAAGACGGAGTTGCTATCAAAACTTTAACGTTTCACGGTGTTCATGTAGTAGGATACAACAGGCAGGTGATAGCTTTGAGACTGGGCCTGTTTCTTAAAGAATACTCAGTTAGTGAGGTGGCCAGTCCGGCTAACACCTTTGTCAGAAGATTCATGGCTACAAAAGGGGAGTTCTCTACTCAAGTGTTTAGATCCCCTGGTTGGGTTCATTCTTCAATGACGGGATGGTGGACTTGCATGACCAAGTTTGTTTTGGAGGCATTGAATGGTCCTCTCTCTCAAGCTGGCTTGAAGACTCCGGTGAGGGCCACCAAGTACGGGATTGCCCAAAGTCACTACCATTTCTTCTCCATCTTGGAGCCATACAATCCCAAGACCTGTACCTTCTTTACACCAGTTAGGGAATTAGGTTTCACTCTCCATGAGATGTATGACAACTCGGGTTTGCCTTTTGGGGATTTACCTTATGAAGAATTCATTCCTGGCTCAACAGAACTGAAGATTCTGAGGAAGACAAGCCCTGAAGTCTATTCCACACTTTGGAAAGTCATGTGCCACTTCCATATATGTACTCAACTAACAGGGGCCTGAGGAGGTGGTGTGAAACAAATCTCTTGGATGGAGTACTTGTTTTAGAATCTGACAAAGAAAGAAGCCCAAATGACTAGGTTAGCTGCCAGTACTCTGGGGGAGATCCAGGCTCGGATTGACATTGCTACCTCGCACTATACAAATGAGGCTAGAGAGGATATTTTTCCTTCTTACACAGAGTTCGAGAGCTTTCATTATCAAGCTCAGATCCCCCTCTTTGACACTACATTGTTGGCAGGACTCTTAATGTATGGTTGAAGCGGTGCGTCATCCCTACTAGGCCGATTGACGCCCTGGTTGCAAAGGTGATCTATCTCGCAGTTCTTTTGGCTCATGGGAAGCTGTTGAATCTCCTTTCTGCCATGGTGTCCTATCTACAGAGTGGGCTGAGGGAGTTGGATTTGGATTTTGTCCAAGTCCCAGAAGTAGAATCTAAGAAGGGCAAAACTTTTAAGACTCCCAACCCTCGAGTGCCAATGCCATACACTTATTTAATGGCATGGTACGTGTCTCATTGTCCCTCATTGATGAGTGTAGCTTCTTCTCTAGGTGACTCATTCATCCCACTCGTGCAATGACTGTAATCTGCAAAGTGGTCAGAATTTGTCAGATCTTGACAAGGGACACCCATTATGGAGCAACATTTTAGGACATAACAGACCCTAATGAATTCACTCAGTTGAGTGGGGGTGTTTTCCGTTGGCTTGTCAATATAAGGCTAGGCTACTTGATATTCAGGCAGGGTGGCAAGTGCTTCATTAAGCCCTATCAGCCATACAGATTTGCTCGTCAATTTGGATATGACTAGATATATGTCAGGAATCCTTGACCTCAGCTTGCAATCGTGGGAATCTGTATGAGGGAGCCAGGGCTTGGTACTACTCGGTGGCCGATTGTACAAAGGTCATTTTCAAGCTTCCCCACAAGACAACCAATTCTTATACCTTTATAGGTTTCTACAATAGGTATTCCGCTGCCTCTCGGAATCCGGAATACAACTTAAATACATCTTGTCTAAAAGAGATCAGACGTATGTATGCTTCAAGGAGGGGATCTAAGACGTCTCGTCTGAGAGGGATTAACAAGTACTTGTCTTTCGAGGACTCATCTGCTGAATCAGAGGAGGAACAAGTAGCTGAGCCTGTCCAAGTGGCTGATGCTCCTTCAACAAGAGCTACCGGGAAAAGAGCTCTAACGGCAGAAGTGGTTGGCCAGAGTGAGAAACGGACTCGCCAAAAGCTGATGGTCGAGTCCCTTCCTACTAAAGGTTAACGGAAGCCAAAATTGATGGCCGATGCTTTCAAGGCTCTAGAAGAAGAAGAACATTAAGAGCCTTCAATTACGCGACTTCCGCATAGGCCTGGGCTTTGTTCAAGTGGCCCTTCTTTATCCAGTGAAGCTTCTTCTTATCATTCTCCTGAAGAGGAAGAAGAAGAATTGATGGCTGCGGATGCTAAATCAAGGCTGGTAGTGAGCTCTCCCCAAGCTACGATATCAGCACCAAGGGAGCACGAGGAGCAAAAATCTCCCTCTCCTTCTATATTAATACTGTAGGTTGGTGAGTTAATGGTTAGCCCAACAACAGGGCTCTTGGTTAAACCGGTTGTGGCCATTAGTTCTTTTGAGTATGATGACGAAGAAAGGGTAGATTATGAAGCTTCTTCTACAAAGGATAGGGATGATGGCGCTGAGATTGACATAGGTGGTGGTGATGGGAAAGGAGAACATGATTCTATAGACGATATCACCACTTTTGATGTTGTCCCCAAGACCACATCAGATAAAGCGTCCACTCTTGTGCCTTTTTCTGTCACCGGTAAGGCTAATTTATTTTGAATTTCTCTGCATCTCCCTTCTGCATTCTGACCATTTTTGAATGCAGGTTCACCCACTCTCAAGACCATTACTAAAACTCCTCCTGCTGAGTAGCCACTTATACAAGCAGCGACTCCTCAGCAAGAACCACCTCAGTCGAGCTTAGCAACGACCCTGTCGGCAACACTAATGAGGATTTCACTTGCACCAACAGGGATCATCAGTGTGCCGGATCCATCTCAGGCGGGGACCATGATGGCTTTGACATCAAGCCCTTTGCACTTGGATGTTTATGTTGCTTCTGCAACTTCCACACCTAGTTTATCTGTCGGCCCTCACTTTGACACGCCTATCTCATGGGCTAGGGGACCATCTCCACTTACTGTTTCAAGCCCTGTAGATGCACTTGGCTTCGTCTACATTTCTTTAGGGTACTTGAATAGTCTCGCGAAGAAGGTAATTGAAGTTGTAATGGCTAGTCGGGATACTTTTGGCTCCTTCAGGCCTCTTCTAGAGGTGGGTTTGAATGGAGTTAAGAGTGTGGGTGATGCTCAATGCTTTGAGCGTTGATCAGAGGCTATTTCTCATTTAGAAGCATAGCTACAGCACTTTGAGGCCATGGGTCATACGGATATTCAGACGTAAATTGTATCTACTTTTGCTGACCTTCAGGTTGAAGAAGTGGCTTGTCGTGAGGCGATGGAGTGGAGTCTGGTTGAGAGAAAGTGTCAGGTTGTATACCTACGGGAGAAAAATGCCTAGAGGCAAGAGGAGTTGAAGGTCTCGACTGCTTCTTTGGGCTTCATTCGTACAAAGCTCGTTGAAGCTGAAGCTGAAGTGCTACGATTGAAGGGTGAACTCTCTCGTGAAGAAGCCATCGTTAATGCCCTCAGTGCTAAGAATTCGGACACTCTTTTGAATTATCACATGGAGGCTCAAGCCCTGGAGTGAGCCAAGAAGGAGATAGTTGCCACCGTCGTGCCCACCGAAGGTGAATTGCGGGAGAAGACAGAGGCCATAGTGCGGGCTAACCATGAGGAGAAGCAATTCGAAGTCAAGTCTCAACTTACTTCTTTTAATTTAGTGAATGAGTGAACTTGATCTTGTGTTGTTCTTTTAATAAGAACAACGCCATTTTGTATCACTTTCTTTTGGCTTTTGAATAAAAGTGATATTGGTTTTCCATTACTTCTTGCATGTGTTATGTTCTGACTTGAAGCAATAAAATTACCTGAGAAATACCAGAGGTGTGATTTTAACTTAGTACAGATTTCCACAATAGGTCAGATTTAGAAAATTATCTTTATTATCATTTGAGATAATTCCAAAAAAAATTTATCTGCTGGGGATAAGTACTCGTCATTCCTCAGTTGAATCCTTCTTGTGTTATACTTTTACTTTAATACTAAAAGAAGTCTATAAGTACCAGAGGTGTAGTATTGACTTAGCATGAGTTTTCACATAGAGAGATTCTCCTTATTATCCTTAAGGGTAATTTTGGAAAAAGTTTACACCGTTGGGGATTTTATAATAAGAACTTGCTATTCTTGTTAAAAAAGAATTAATAAGTTCATTAGGGGGTTTAACTATTAGAGGTATATTATTAACATAATAGAGATTTGTGGACCTAGTGCTCTATTGAAAAGAGTCAATAAGTTAATCTTGTCAGAGGGGTGATATTAACATGACAGGAAGAATATTGAGATCGGGATAATTTTGAGGACCTATTGCTCTATTAGAGAGAGTCAATAAGTTGATTTGTTAGAGATATGATATTAACATAACAGGAAGAATATTACGATCGGGGCAATTTAAAGAACCTATCGCTCTATTAGAGAGAGTCGATAAGTTGATTTTGTCAGAGGTGTGATATTAACATGATAGGAAGAATATTGCGATCGGGACAATTTTAAGGACTTATCGCTCTATTGGAGAGAGTCGATAAGTTGATTTTATCAGAGGTGTGTTATTAACATGACGTGAAGAAAATTAAGATCGAGGAAATTTTGAGGACCTATCGCTCTATTGGAGAGAGCCGATAAGTTGATTTTGTCAGAGGTGTGATATTAACGTGACGAGAAGAATATTATGATCGGGGTAATTTTGAGGACCTATCACTCTATTAGAGAGAGTCGATAAGTTGATTTTGTCAGAGGTGTGATATTAACATAACTAAAAAAATATTAAACAAGATTTTGGAGGACTTAGCGTCTCGCTGGGGAGAATTGCCAAGTGGTTTATCATCACAGTGATGACTTGTGATACTTGTGATTTGAACAAGTTTTGGAAACTTATCACTCTGCTAAAGAGGGCTGGTAAGTTAATCATTTATTACTCTGCTGAGAAGAGCTAATAAAGTGGTCATGATTTGAGTAATTTTGGGGACTTATCATTCTATTGACGAGAATCAATAAATTGATTTTGACAGAGGAATCTTCATCACACTAGAAGTGATGCAAGCTAAATTCAAACTTTGTAGGGATGATGGTCGTCCGCAGTGTAGTATTAACTTGATGAGAATTTTATCAGCTAAAATAACTTAGATTCTATCGAGGAGATACAGAGGTTTAACAACACTCCGTTAAAAGAATTCATGATCCTAAAGAACAAGTGCCATGTTTAAAAAACGTAAGGGTGGACCCTTCATTTAGGATAATTGCAACGCACAGGTGACCTCTGCGTCTGAGGTTCGAAACGCGGAGCTAAGAGCTCTCATAACATAGGTCTAGAACTAGCATTTGGGGAATTGAACGCAAGGGTGAACTCTGCGTTTGGGTTAAAATATAACTGATTTTATCTGTTAACGTTGAGTTTGTGTTTTAAAATGGTTGGGATTTTCTCCTAGAATCCCGAACCACCTTAATAGCTTGACGGCTATTATAAATAGACCGGAGTGGTCAAATCAAGAGTCATTCGACTCTTTCCACTCTCATCTTGATTCTATGAATGAAGGCTCTCGTTAATTTTTCCAGAACCTTCAACGGTCTCCACCTTCTTCGATCAGCGACATCAATGGCGCCACAGAGGATGAGTTTGGGCACCAAGAAAATCGTGGGAACGACTCCAAAAACATCATTGGTTAAGGACTTCGGTGGTGTTCTTGTTTCTGCGGGCACCTCGTCGTTGTCGTCGTTGTCATGCAGGCTTTCCTGCTATGGTAGGTTTCGGTCGTGATAACTTGCTTTGACAAGTTTTTCGAAACCATGAATGGGTTTTTGGCAACAAGGAAGATGACTCGTTTTCTTATAATTGAAACGTAGAGTTGGGACTCTGTGTTAATTATAAAACGCAGAGTTGGGACTCTGTGTTTTTCTTTTACAAAATCTAAACGCGGGTCTTGAACTTTGCGTTCGAGATTGAAAACATGGGTCTGGACCCTGCGTTCTAAAATTGGAACGCATATCTTGACCTTTGCGTTATAATTTAGTTCCTTACCTTAGCAACTTGTTTTAGTTACTAATTTCTGTTTCTTGTTGTTTCGTAGTGCTTTTCTCCAATGTGTCGCTTTCACAAGAGCATCATTTTGGGTATACTGATAATCCTGATGTAGGTGAAGTTTTTAGTTTATGTAAAAGAATTCTGCTGTGCACTTTCCCTGATTCAGAGTGGACATAACAGATTAGGGAAGCTAGATGTTCCACTCTTAGAATCTTGATCACCAATTTGGACATGGAGACGCCTGTGAGCTATGATCAATTCATAAAGTTGGCGTTTTTGTTTGGAGATCATATAATAGCGGATAACAAACTCATACATGTAGAAGACTCCATGTTGCTGTGACGAATCAATGACCATTTCTTCTTCCTTCCAAACATGAGGAGAATGTATCCGCTTTCTTATTTCTTGAGTGTTAGCTGCCGTAGGGGCTTAGCTTTTGATCTTGTCCAAGAAAGGGAGAATATGTCACTTGTATCTAATCGATGATCTCGTGTACAAATTGATGGGTAAATCAGGGTCGGAGGCCTGACAGGTTTGAGAAAAAAGATCTTGCTCAAGAGGCGCCACTTCCAGCGAATGTCTGCATTCGCCAATTCATTGATACCCGAGGTGAGTTCCCTACACAAGCTTTCAGGTCTCCTGGCTAGGTGTATTCAGGAGAAGGGGGTTGGTGGACTAGGATGGTAGATTACGTTCACGAGGAACCCAAGGAGCCACTTGCTCGGTCTGGCCTTACATTACCAGTGTTGGCCACCCGACGTGGGATTGTTCAGAACTATCCTAATTTCTTCTCTATGCTGGAGCGGTATAATCCAGATAGCTACACATTCTTTACGCCTATTGGGGAATTAGGATTTGCTCTCCATGAAATGCATGTGGTGCCAGGACTGACCCTTGGAAAGATGCCCTATGAGGAGTGTTGGCCTTATTGTTTTGATGATGTTTAACAAACAATTTACTACTAATGTTGTTTGTCTAGTATTTGTGTATTTCTATTTATTGTAGACAAATAACAAGTTGGAGGTTGGATGGAATTGCGCATTCACGATCATATCCAATGGAGGTTGGCGGAATTATGATATGAAGCCTACGTAATTCAAGTTTTAGATCCAAGTTCAAGCTTCATCCGCAAGTGTACCAAGTCAAGCTTATTGAAGATTAAGATTGCTTAGGTAACATTTAGTTTAGGTGTTATATTATGTGTGTTAGTACTTTAAGCTCAATCATATACACACATACATGTTTTGGTTTTGTATATATATAGTTATATATATACATATATGTTTTGGTTTTTTGTTTATCCACAAACAAAGTTTTTACTAGCATATAAATAAATATTTATATTCATACATGTTTGTTTTTACATGGATAAATTGGTTTTGTTTAATTTCATAGATATGAAACAAATATATATTCATATTCATACAATGTTTCATATTCTATTGTATTTATGAAAATACTATATTCATTGTTTATAGACTTCATAACAATAGTTCACATCTTTCTTCAAGTCTATAAAATCATTTTGTATTGTTTCAAAACATGGTTAAGCTAAAATGTCAAAACTCATATGTTCACATTTTCATATTTTTGACTATTTTGCAAAATGATTATATTTTCCTTTTGGGAGGTCCTTTTTAAAAAACAATTTTTGTAGAATGTTCATTATCATATCTACAATCATTTCCCAAAGTTTTACAATTTTTGGAATTTATTTGATATTTTTAAACAGGGTTTCAAAATCAAAAAACTGCTTTAAACTTGAATATTTCATATGTCAGTTTGCGGTCGACCGCCCCTGAGTCCAGAGACTCAGTATGTTTCTTGATGGCTCGCAATCGATCGTGGCGGATGACCAGATGTAGTCCAGAGAGTTTCGCGGTCGACCGTCACGGTCGACCGTCTGTTGTCTAGAGCCAAACCCTAGCCTTTTTGCTGCTCGCGGTCGACCGCGCGATTCTCATGATCGAGCACCGAACATTCAAATTATCTTCAACGGCTCTTTTCCTGAGTTGTTTTCTATGGGCCTTTTGGTCTTTTGTTTGGGGTTTTTGGCTGAGGTTTTGGGAGGCTATAAATCCCCATTGCTCTCTTCTTTCAGTTACAACAATGAGAGTGTTTTAAACAAGTTTAAGAAAGTTTCAAACAAGAGTTTATATTTGGGTTAAGTTTATTTTAAAAGCTTTTAAGCAATTGAGAGATTAATTTTTAAATCAATTTCATAAGAGCTAGAAGAAATCATCACTTGGTGTTTGAGCTTCAAATCATCTCTCTCTCACTCTTGTCATTTATTGGAGAAGTTTTCTAAACTCAATCTAGCTTTACTTTTATATTGTTTGATTATCATTCTATTAAGTTAGTATTTATATTTGAGTTTAATTGATTTAATTTCACTTATTGTTTACACACACCCACTTGAGTTTATTGTATTTTCATACTTAGTATAATTTGGGTTGTGGGGAGTTGTAACAATTAAGAGTGAGCTACATTGAGTTCTCATCTATTGTAGAAAATATATTTGTTGTTATATTATTAGTGTTGTAAAGTTTTCGGTGAGCTAGAAAACCGAGTGTGAGGAGTGAACATTGACCAGTGAGTGTTAAAAACCAACATTGTGAGTGATTCTGAACGTTGATCGGTGAACATTGAAAACCGATATTGTGAGGTGTAAACGTTATTCAGGTGAACGTAGAAAACCTGGTTGTGATAGTGGAGATCTCCTCGAGGTGAGGAGCGGAGACGTAGGTCGTGGGTATCGAACTCCATGAACATATCATTTGTTTGAGATTGCATTGGCGCACTTATTTTCATGTTCAAATCTTATATCGTCATTGTGTATTGCTCTTTGTTTATTTCACCCTCTATCTAGTTTATGTTTATTTCACCCTTGCATTAGTTTATATATCCTTACATATATTTTATCATATACCTCTTTGCTAGGATATATCTCTTTGTTCATATTGCATATTCTTGCTCATATCATATTGTATATCTATCTTGCAAGAATAATATTTGAATTAGTTTTAGTTGGCATAAAATCGGATTAGATTAGCATAAGACCCTAATCACCCCCCCCCCTTCTAGGGTCTAACAAGGAGTTCATCCCTACTACTGATGAACTTTCCATCCTAAGAACGACATGTCCAGAAGTTTATGCAACTCTCTGGGAGTTGATGTGCCATTTTCAGATATGTGCTCAAGTGGTGGAGTTACGTGGAGGAGGTATTATGCAAACTGCCTAGGCAGACTATCTCTTCCAGAACTTGGGTTAGAAGGATGTGACGGTGACCCATCTTACTGTAAGTTCTTTGAAGAGCATCAAAGCCCGCATCAAGGCTCCTAATGTTGGCTGTAGAAATGAGCATCCAGAGGATGGATTTAAAGCTGGTATTGAATTCGAGAGTTTCCACTATCAAGTTGCGACTCCTATTTCTGACACTACTCTTCTTGCTGGTTTCCTGATGATTTGGTTGAAGCGGTGTGTCGTGCCATCGAAGCCGGTTGAGTCCATCTTGGCTGAAATAGTATACCCAGCCGTTCTCCTAGCCCACGGAAGACCTTTAAGTCTTCTTTCTACAATAGTAGGCTATTTGCAAAGGGGCTTGCAGGATCTAACTTCTGAGTTCCTCGTTGTTAAAGAGATGAACGTTGCTGGGAGGAAAGTTTGGAAGACTCCTTAACCCCGTGTACCAGTGCCCTACACTTATTTAGTGGCCTGGTTTGTGTTACATTATCCCTTGTTAATGACGGGGATCATGCAAGATAGTGAGACCTTTGTTCCCTTTGTGCAGAGGCTTGAGTCGGCCACATAGACGACTGTGTATATAGTCCGGGCCCGACAACTATTGTCCTTAGAGGACAATTATGACGTTTTTTGTTGCTGCCCTTATTTTGAGGGGGCTGAAAAGGAAGGCACCAAATTTGCAGATGTGGTTTTTTTGTTGAGGCCCTTATTTTGATGGGCCAGACAACTCTTGTCCTTAGTGAGACCTTCTCATTTTGCTTGACAATTTGGGTATGACCAACTTTATATTGGTAACCCTAATTTGCAATTAGCCCAAATCGAAAATTTGTATGAGGGGGCTCGCGCTTGGTTTTTCTTCTTTGCCAGAGGGACCCATGTACAATTCACCTTGCTCAACTTGTCACCTAACTGCTCTGTTGTTTCTAATTTCCAAGACTGGTTTTCTAAAGCTTCTCAGATTCTAGAGTATAACATGTACACTTTCTGTATAAACGAAATCCGAGAGCTTTATGAGTCTAGAAAGAATTTTACAAGGACTCGCCTGTTGGGGATGAACGAATATTTATCCTGTGAATGGGAGGCAACCAGAGTTACAGAGGTCCAAGAAGAGCCATCAGCTGCCAAGTTTTACGAAGAGAAAGTGACCGAAGAAATCTTTTAAGAAGAATCAACTCTTAAACCTCGCTCACTAAGATCGTCGGGGAAAAAGGCCCTTACCACTGAGGAGGATGGTGAATATGATAGGAAGGTTCAAAATGCAGGCCTATTGTGGCTAAAAACTTTAAAAGGGCAAAGCTCATAGGGAACGCGATGAAATATGCACCTGTCATGCTCCCAATTAATAAAGATGATGAAGCATTTCGATTAACTCCTTCAGTTCCTAAGGATGTGGAAGCTAGAGGGAAGTTAATTGTCGGGGGATTAGAGTTTTCTCCTTTGATAGGACCTAGTGAGGGGGTGACCACAAGACAGGATTCGCCAGAAGGTTTTACTTCTGAAGCTATTTTTGGATCTTCTCTCAATGAATCTGTGGGTTTAATCTATCCGACTGCCCCTCCCCTA
>BQKN01066020.1:672109-692243 GCA_022839385.1 Asparagus kiusianus
ATGTTATAGAGAGAGTATCACCCTCATGGAAGCGGAATTAAGGACCTTTTTAGACTGTCGGCGTGCCGACTTGGAATCTGAAATGGAGCAAGCTTTTTCTGAGGCCTAAGCCTCGAAGGTGCGCCATCAAGAGGCTCTTTACAAGAGTTTATCTGAGAAAGAGGCCCACATAGCGAACTTACAGGAGCAGCACACTCAGATACACACTAATATGAGTAGTCTTGCTATTGGTGTTCGTGACACCGAAGAAGCCATTATTCACACGGAGACTGAGTTAGCCCAGAAGAAGGCTAAGTTAGCTCAGGATATAGACGTCATAAAAGGGCTTCAGCTTTAAAGTGACAAAGTCTTTAAGAATTTCTATAGTGTACTGCAAGCTTCTGTGGGAATTCAAAAAGAGATTGTTGTTGCGGCGCCTGTTAAAGAAGAGCTTAGGAGGGAGATTGTCGAACAGGTCAGAGCAGCTTATAGGAAGAAGCTGTTTGCGCTTAAGTCTAAGCTCAAATCATTCAGATTGATGAACCCTAACACTTGAGTCTTATATTGTTTTTAGTTAGGGATAGGGATTTTTGTATCATTTTCATACCAAGTATTGTCACTCTGTATAAAGTTAACAACATTGAATAAAAATGATATCATTTTACCTTCCATCGTTTCTCTTGTTGAATTCCAATTTTGGACAATGAAAAATATTGCAAATGCCATAAGTATAATATTAACTTAGCATAAGTTTGAAATTCTCTTTATTACTACTTAGAATAACTCCAGAAAATTTCAATCGTCAGAGGTGTACTCTTAACTTAACGATATACAAAGTAGGAAAACTAAAATCTTTATCGAAATAAATTCTGAATAGGCAACCCCCAACCCGACTTAGCTAAAGATTGAGAGAAAAGGGAGCTTCATGGCCTACGGGAAGTATTTCTTGAAAAACTTTCCATTAATTGGCATTATAAGCATGTCACCTTTTTTTATCGATGAGGCGATAAGCTACATTCGAATAGACTGATTCTATTACGAATGGCACTTCCCACTTGGGGTTGAACTTCGCTTTGATCTTATGTTTCATTACCATGGGTCGTCTGACGGCTAATACCAATTCACCTTTCTTGAAAATTTGTTCTTTAACTTTTTTGTTGTAAGCTTTCAAAATCCGAGCCTGATATAACACGATCTATTGCTGAGCTTGGAGTCACTTATCATCTAAGGCTTCAAGTTCCTAAAGGCGCAGTCGATGTTTCTCATCCTCTATCATTCTGGTAGTGATGGCAACTCTTAGGGAAGGGATTTGGATTTCCAATGGCAATACAGCTTCGCAGCCATATACCAAAGAGAACAGAGTGGCTTTTGTAGGGGTCCTCACCGTCGTACGATAGGCCCATAGACATTCGCCAAGTCTCTCATCCTAATCACGTCAGCTCTTGAAAATAAATTTTCTGAGAAGCTTCACAATAGTTTTGTTAAAAGTTTCTGCGAGACCATTTGCTGGTGGATAATATGTCGCAGATGAAACACTTTAGATTCTAAATTTATTACAAAATCTCTAAAATCCATAGCTGACAAATTGTGTTTTGTTGTCGTTGACTATTCGTCTCAGGACTCCAAAGCGGTAGATTATGTGATGCTTAATGAATTTAATCACATTCGAAGTCTTAACATCTTTCAATAGGATTGCTTCTGTCCATTTAGAGAAGGAATCGGTTACAGCCAAAATGAATCGATGTGCTTTGGAAGTCGGAGGAGAGATAGGTCCCATGATATCCATTCCTAATATCTCGAATGGCCAGGGCATAGATGTCGGATGTAACTTCCCTGGGGCTTGATGAATGAAGTCACCATGGATTTGATACGCGTGATAACATCTAGGATAGTCAACTGCGTCTGTAAACATCTTTGGCCAATTATAACCAATTCATCGGAGACGGTCTCCTAACTTAGCCCCGGGTTGATGTGCTCCACACATCCCATCATGAGCTTCCATGAGAGCCTCTTTCACTTCCTTCCTAGAAAGACAATGAAGCAGAACTCTATCATGTGATTTACAATACAAAATTTAAGATGTCACGTTGTAATAAAATCGGAAGGCCTTCTGTTTGATAGCGGTCGCTTCCTTGGGATTATCGGGCAAAATGCTGTATAAAACATAGTCAATATATGGGATCGCCAGTCTTTAGGTTCAAATTCCATTGATGTTGTGCAAACTTCTCCAGTCACTGCCTTGTCGGATTGTTTTTGTGAGGAAATTTTGGGGTAATACAACTCGTGTCCTAAGACAAGAATTATTGTTTCAGCCCGGTTGGCAATGCTAATGAGGTTGCTAATGAAGCCAAAGTGTCGGCGTATGCATTCTGAGTTCGTGGGATATACCCGATGAAGAAGCCTTTGAACTTTTGCGCTTGTTCTAGGACTGTGAAGTAGTATGGGAGTAAATCCTCCTTGCGTACTTCATATTCTCCACGGACTTGATTTACGATGAGCTGAGAGTTACCGTATGCTTCGAGGTGTTGAATGTGAAGCTCCTCAGTGAATTGCATCTCTAATATTAGAGCGTTATACTCAGCTACATTATTGGTGCAGGGTTCAATCAAAGAAAATCCTCTTGGAATCACGTGACCGTTTGGAGAAATGAATACTAATCGTACTCCTACTGTAATTACTTCATGCGGGTTTGCTCTAGATGCACCATCAAAGAATAACTTCTACACTTGCATAACCTCTTGGGCTACTCAAGCTTCAGCGACTTCATCAGGTATATAAGTGTTCATACAACTTAGATAATCCCTGTACCGGATGATCAGCTAGGAAATCTACTACAGCTTGACCTTTAATAGCCTTCTATGACATGAATTGCATGTCATATTGTGACAGGAGAATTGCCTATTTCGCTAATCGACAATTCAGTGAAGATGGTTTTTTCATGAGAACTCTCAATAGGTTTACCTTAGAGATGACATGAATTGTTTGTCCAACTAGGTAATATCGTATCTTTTGGACAGCAAATATCAAAGCGAGGTATTCTTTTTCTACTAGATTGTAGTGATGCTCGGCACCCATCATGGTCATACTTAAATAGTAGATTACTTGCTCCTGTCCTTGGTTATTGTTTTGTGCTAACAAAGCTCCCAGAGAATGATTCATGACCCTCACATATAGCAGGAATGGTTTTCCTGATATCAGGGCAACAAGAACGGGCGGTTGAGTAAGATATCTCTTAATCTCCTTAAGTGCCTTCTGATAGTCTCCATCCCAAATGAAGGATACTCCTTTCTTCATGAGCTTAGAAAAAGGTTAGCTGCATCCCAAAAGGTTGGAGATGAATCTCTGGATGTAGGCTAACTTGCCTTGCAAACCTCATAGCTCCTTGAGGTTCTTTGGAGGAGGCATGTCTTGGATGGTACGCACTTTTTCTGGATCAAGATAGATTCTCTTTGACATAACTATGAATCCCAGGAATTTTCCACTTGATACTCCAAGGAATAATTTGGTCGGGTTTATCTTCAGTTGATGTGCTCGCATGATGTCGAATATTGTCTTCAGGTCTGTAAGATGGTCATCTTTGTGTTGGCTTTTCACTGCTAATCATTAACGTAACATTCAATCTTCTTGCATAAGTGCTCGTGAAAGATTGTGTTCATTGCGTGTTGGTATGTTGCACCTATATTTTTCAACCCAAAGGGCATCACTGTGTAGCAATATACTCCCAACGGTGTTCTAAAAAGAGTATGCTTTTCGTCTTCAGGGTACATCTTAATCTAATTGTACCCAGAGAAATCATCCATTAAAGACATCCTTTCATACCCGCATGTGTTATCGATCATAACATCGGTGATGGGGAGTGGAAATTCATCTTTTGGACATGTTGCGTTCAGGTCACGAAAGTCAATACATATACGTACTTTACCATTTTCTTGGGCACTGGAACAATGTTGGCTACCAAATCAGGGTATTGTTCCTCTTTAACAAAGCCCGAGTCACTAAGCTTTTTGACTTCTGATTCAATTGCTTCCATGGCATCTGGATGAAACCGGCGTTATTGTTGTTTAACGGGTTTTGCGTCCGGATCGACGTTAAGACGATGCATGGCTACTTTTAGATTGAGGCCAGGCATATCTTTATAGTTCTAGGCAAAGACATCTATATATTCTCGAATGAGAAATATAAGATCTTCTTTCTCAGATGGTGATAAGCTTTCACTTATGAAGATTGGTTTAGGATCAGATTCGTCTCCCATATTAACCTAGATTACTTTATCTTCAGTGGGTGGCTCACGCTGTTCGAAGCGCATATCCCACAAAATGTTAAGACGCTTGATCCCAAGGGTCATTGGTTGATTCGATCAATTCTTTGTCACCCCTTGCGCCTTCATCTGGGTCACTAGTCAAAACCATATTCACGGTCAAACTTTTGAAGAAGGCTCCAACGTTAATGTCGGATTCTCATGATGACGTCCCGGATGAATGGCCTTGACACAGACAATCATCGGTTTCACTTTCTGAAAGAGAAGGGGTCGTGACATAACCCACATCTCTTCTAGTTTTTTGATAATAATTAGGAGGTTTTCCTTCCAGAGTGAGAGACATTCAAACGGGTGTTCGTCTTCCTTTCCCAAAATTTAAACCTCTCTTTTCATTAATGTCATAACCCATTCGTTTCATTAAATGGATGGAATTGGGTTCATGGTTATAGAATTGAGGAACCCCATTATCTTCTTCTGAATTTCCTTGCTTGAGTAGTTCAGGTTTGACTCTCCCAAAATAGATAGGCTTCTGCCCTTTCTTTTTGGACGGGACTTTGAAGCCTTTCGGATATCCTCGAATTCTTCACCTGTAGTGAAGGATGACTTAATCGGCAATGTGAGTGATGTCTCTACGAATAATATGTGTCATATGTCGGTACTTGCATCAGTGTCATTCTTTATTTGTTCATTTTTAGAGGACATATAGGACAAGTACGCTAAAATAAATTCTTCATTAATGTACCACTCACCCTCACTCGGTACATTATTATTGCTCTTAACCTGACCCATTACATAAAAATTTAACTCTCATGGACAATCTTCCTCAGGATCTGTCGGCTTCGTGGTCGTTGTCAGCATCTTTTACAAATTTCTCTTGTGATTCCAGGTAGAAGACAGAATCTATATGGAAGTTTTCTACCCCTCTAAAAGGGCGCTTCTCAGTAATCAGGGTTCGGACTTCTCCTTCACTATTAACAAACTTCATAACCTGATGTAAGGTAGACAGGACAATGCTATTCACGTGAATCCCTAGTCTCCCTAACAACAAATTATAAGATGTGTTTGCATCTATAACGTAACAAGTCACTTTGGACTTGAGATCTCCGATTTGACACCTGAGCTTGATCTTTCCCAGGGGCAGAGTGCTGTTGGCATTAAAACCAAAGATGGTGGTCTGGGTGGTGTTTAATCGATGCGTGGGAATCCCTAAGACCTACATGACCCTATAAGGCATAATGCTAAGTGTTGGGTGGTCTGGGTGGTGTTTAATCGATGCGTGGGAATCTCTAAGACCTACATGACCCTGTAAGGCATAATGCTAAGTGCTGAGCCTAGATTAACTTGGACACGACTGATCTCCGAAGACCCAATATACCTTGTGTAATATAAAGGCCTGTCGTGCTTGTGTTTGACTTACATATCTTCCTGAGTGAATGATATGTAGAGTAAACTTCTTGTTGCTTGTAGACATTGTATACATGCCTGGGCTTCTGAAGCTTCAAGAGTCGGAGTAACCTGTGTAATAAAGCTTTCCGTGTTAGTTAAGGCTTCAATTAGGGCTTCCTTTGTGGTTTTAGACAATCACAGGAGCTCGTAAACGGTAATCCTGGCCGGTATGTTGGCTACTGCGCCATGACGTTGAATCGGAAGGGAGCGCTTGATTTTCCAGGTTCTTGGAAAATGTTTTTATTGCATCAGGTTTTATTCTCTTTCCCTTTTTCGGTTGACTTATGAGGGACAGAACCCCTAGCGTCTTGAGGTTGTTCTTCTGTTTCTTGAGCACCTTGATTATAGTTTCTTAAATAAGCTTTTTCTGGCTAGGTGCTAGGGTTGCCTCCTTGGTCTGCTGCAAGAAAGATCCTATCCTCTTCTGAATCAGGGAGAGGTTTGAGGTAATCATCATCCTTATTAATGGAGGGGCTAATCATATTGGATGACTTAGCCTTACTTATTTTCTTTTTGGATGAGGTGTTCATCCACTGTTGGTCTTCAACCAGATCGGGATGGACCAACATAATCTCCCCTTTCGGATTAGTAAAGGGAGTTAATCATTTATCTTTCTGACCATGTAGGTCAGTATGTTTCATATGTATTTCCCCTTTATGGATGAAAATAACCCCATCTGTAGCTGTTACAAGAGGGAAATCACTGAACTAGACTGCTATAAAATTAGTAGATACAGTCTTCTGCTCGGGCTTCAATGTGAGCACATTGGCATTCACCAAATTTTACAAGATATCCTTGAAAATATAGCATTTTCTGGTAGGATGCCCAAGGAACCTGTGATAATGGTAGTAACTAGGGTCGTCCACTTTTCTTGCCTCGTGCGGTTTCCTGATCTCGTGAAGTTGCAGTTTATTGTTTTTCTGACGTAGCTGGAACAAAGTGTCCACATGCTCCTCTTTAAACGAGCATTGCTTGGGCATTCTTTGCTAATTCGGTGCTTTTTCTTGCTTAGCAAGTGATGCTCGTGTGCTAGAATTAGCACACGAGCATGTGCCAATTGCTTTGGTTGCGTTGCTGCTATGGCTTTGGTTGCGTTGTTTTACTTAGCAGGTGATGTCTCCTTTCTCTTAAATCGAGGAGCATTGTTTTGGTTGCGTTGTTGTTGTGACTTTAGTTGAGTAATCTCATCAGCCTTGACCCGAGCAACGATTTCTTCACCTTGTTCTCCATACGAAACTAATTGTCTCCAGGAGCTATATTTCGCTACCCCCATTTGGGCAAGGAGCTGAGTCTGCAAGTTATGCCTGCAAGTTTCAACCAAAGTAGATAGAGTCATACCTAATAGGTATCACAATGCCATACTATGAAATCTTTCAACATAAACCTTGATAGACTCTCCTTTCCTCTGCTTGGTGGCAAGAAGGGTCAGGACAAATACTTCTATATCATCCTCGAAAAATCTAGCTAAGAATAGCCTTTCTAGATCTGCCCATTTTTTAATAGACCCGGCAGGCAACTTCATGAACCATTCGAAAGCAATGCCCTTAAGGGTGCCAAAATAAACAATCGAGTCATAATAGCGTCATTTGCCACTACATCTCAAGTCTGCGACTTGAAGTAGTAGACGTGCTGATTTGGTGATCCCGTGCCGTCGAAAAGATGCAAAGTTAGGGCCTTAAATTTTGATGGATAGGGAGCTGTGTCCCATTCCGTAGGGTAAGGCCGTACCACTCCTTCTTGTAGGCTATCTAAAAATCACTGTAGATAGCTGATCCCCATCAAACACCGATGATAGAAGTTACAATCTGACGACTTCCAGAAGGCTATAATTTGAAGATTTTCATGTAGATCGATAAAGATTACAATTTGACGACCTTCACAACAACCGATAAAAGCTCTTGTTCAACAGCCTTCACAATCAACATCGGGAGTTATAATCTGATGACTCTCATTTTTTCAAGGAGTCAAGATGAAGATTACAAGATGACGGTCTTTGCAACGTTCTAGCAAAAGAAACCAAAAATTGATGGTCTCTTCACATCAAAACGCAGAGATCATCCTTGCGTTTCACCATCAAAACGCAGAGGTCATCCTTGTATTATACCATCAAAATGCAGAGGTCATCCCTGTATTACAACATCAAAACGCAGAGGTCATGCCCGCGTTTTAGAGTCAAAACGCAAGGTTCATCCCCAGTGCTCCAGTTAAAAACACAGAGTTCGTGGACTCAAACGCAGAGTTCATCTCTGCATCCCAACTCTGCGTTTTAGATTTACAACGCAGCGCGACCTGTGCGTTCAGCCATCAAAATAGGCCCAACTCTGCATTTCAAGTCCAAAACGCAGAGTTTGGGCCCTAAACGCTATTTTTTAGCGTTTGACTCGTTCAAAGCATGAACTTAATAGTTTCAAAACCGTTTTCCCCTATAATTTAGGAAGCTGTTTAAGGGGGTGGTTACACCCCATTCATCCCCACTTAGGAGTGAATTAAGTGGGTGGTTATACCCCTTAATCCCCTATAAATAGCGAGAAACTCAATTAAGTTCGGGCGCTGGGATTGTGAAAGTACCTAGAGGGGGTGAATAGGGTTATTGCTAATCTTATTAGATATTAATGCCGATTAAAATTAATTAACAAATATATCCTAACAATATTGATACTCAATTTGATATAAGCAAGGATATATGAACAAGAGTAATTAAACAAGTGATAGTGCGTAAATGACAAACACAAACACAAGATATGATCATGGAGTTCGGTCCCCACGACCTACATCTCCGCTCCTCATCTTGAGGAGATCTTCACTATCACAACCGGGTTTTCTACGCTCACCCGAATAACATTTACACCTCACTCTATAATTTTCTAGTTCACCAAAAACTTTACAATTCACACTCTTGCAATCATACATTACACCCTCTAAGTGTTGGTCTCTAGCCCGTATCACCCTCAAGTGTTAGGAATTCATCCTACATCTAGGCATCACCACCTACCCCCACTACTCTTGGGATGACCCCGTCTCTCACCACACACTTCTCTCGGTGTAGTGTATTACAAAGTGTATCTCACAATTAGGCTCAACAATAATAAAATGTTCTCTACAATAGATGAGAACTCAATATAAGCTCAATCTTACAAATCACAATCCCACAACCCAATATATGATGTATGAAATACTATAAGCTCAAATAGGGTGTGTGTGATAAAATGAGTATAAATAAAATCTAACTCAATTAGCAAACTAGTGTAGGCATATAAAAATGCCTATAGGTTCCTACACACGGCTCGAGACGAAATGCAGACGATAAGCGTCATCATTCAAGTCAGGAAATGATTATCTGACCCCGTGGAAGCCAATGAATATACAAAGTGAGTTATTGGAGTGTACAAGTCAACGAAATGACGAAATACGCAATATAAGTCCGGAGAAGTCAGAAAGTGTCAAACACCTCAAAGTGTCCTACACAAAGAGTTGATATTTTGACAATGATACAATTTGAATATGGAAAAATTCAAAAGACAAAAGTTGAAGGCATCTTCGTCATCCTTCTAACGCACTTGAATCACCTCATTCTGAGGTCGGATAAGTGAGTTAAGGCTGTTACAGTACCGCAGGACGGATCTATGCTACAGTACCGTGGGACAGATCTGTGCTACAGTGCCGTGGGACAAATTTGTGCTATAGTACCACAGGATGGATTTGTGCTATAGTATCACGGGATGGATTTGTGCTACAGTACCGTGGGACATATTTGTGCTACAGTACCGAGGGACGGATTTTTGCTACAGTACTACTGGACGGATTTGTGCTATAATACCACGGGGCGGATCTGTGCTACAGTACCACGGGACGGATCCTTCCGGCCTGTGCTATAGTAATGCGGGGCGGATCCATCCGACCCGCGCTACAGTACGCGGCACGGATCTGTCTGTCGCGCTATTTTGATCCCAGACACGTTTTCGATGGTTTTAAGCGGTTTTCTTGGGATTTATCTGTTCCAGGGGTTTCCAACTGACTTGATATCATCCACAAACATGGTTAGGCCATTATTAACTGAAGGTATAGCCAAATCCATCATTCTTATCCTAAAACCCCTAACCAAAGCCTATAAATACAGGCCTAGGGTTTTATTTCACGGGGCGGACATCAAGAGGGCGAAACGCTGTCGAATTGGAGAGTAGAGCCACGAATTTACAGCAAGGGTTAGCAGATCTCGGCGATCTCCTGTGCATAAAGAGTAGAGTTCGAGAGATTTGAAGCCCTGTCCGTTCGTTCCTTGAGATTAGACTTGATCTTAATCTTGAGAAGAGATACTAATTTCGCTTGGTCGATTTCAGAGCTTCAAGCGAATACTTCCTTGGTGAAGTAGGAGCTCTGTCAATTTTCTGACAACCGGATCTGATCCGTAGGCGGTCCATAGATATCGACGTTTTCGGCACAGACAAAGATCCCACGCAAGCAGAAGACCAATAAAAGATCTCTCTGCGTTTATTTGATAAAGTTGTAAACTCTTTATTTTCATTGTGTAAGGAGATCATATAAAAAGATCAATTTTTTTATTTTATTTGAGTTTATTGTAATGACCAAAGTTGTAATAGATTCAATGACAATGAAAGCAACTTTTGACAAAAACAACTAGCAATAATAAGAATATAAAAATCAATAATTAAATTGCTAGAAAAAAGAGTTAGAAAAACTTCTCTATAAACACAAAGAGGTTGAAGAAGATTGAGGATGAATTTTTCAATTGAAAATGCAAGCTGCATCTTTATAAACTTAAAACAAACTTTAAAGCTCTTTAAACTCATCTTTAAACCCTCTTGAAAAACTTAATTCTGATGAGAACAATATGGGTTTATATAGGAAGAAAACCAAGGCACAAAACCCAAACAAATCCAGCAAAAAGACAAGAAAACAAAAGGCTAGAAAACTAGTCGTTGGGCCGTCAGTCGACTGATGGGTTTCATCAGTTGACTGATGAGCTGATCGTTGTAGGCATTTTTTTAGCTCATCAGTCGACTGACGATCTTTATCAGTCGACTGATGGATCATCATTCGACTGGTCAGTCAACCAAAAAACATAAACATTTGGCAACTACAGTCACTTTCATCAGTGGACTAATCGGTCAACTGATTTCATCAGTCAACTGACCAGTCAACTGATAATAGGTTTTCAGCCTGATAACGATTTTTGAAAATGAATTTAAAAGTCCTTTTAAAAATATAACAAATAAATTCCAAAAAATATAAAACTTTGAGAAAAGTTTATAAACATGAATATAACATGTTGGAAAAGGAATTTTTCAATTTGCTCTTATCATTTGAGAAAACTCAGAAATATTCAAAAGTGCTAAAATACATATCTTTTAAATATGTTGTTTTTGTCATTTTAGCTCAAATCAAGTTCTGAAAACTTGTGTAATCATTTTATGGATATAATAAAAGATGTTAGCATGGTTTGTATAGTCTAAAACATACTTGAATGTATTTTTCATAAAAACACCTATTTTCATGAAAATTTACAAATATAATGTGTGTGTATATTTGAGCTTATAGAATTAACACACATTATATAAACCTTAAACTAATTTACCCAAGCTTGATAGATCTTTATTGTAGTTTGACTTGGTTATGGATGAAGCTTGAACTTGGATCTTGACTAGTATGCACAGGCTTCATTCTACTATCCCGCCAATCCTCCATTTGATGTGATCGTGAAGGCTCAATTCATCCATCCTCCAACTTATTGTTTGTCTAGAGTACCTAATAAAAAAACATAAATACTAGACAAACAATATTAGTAATTGTTTATAATCATCAAAACAAGATTAGAAGATGTAGGCTCATAACATGAGACCTAACAGATGGATCCTCTTTTAGCTCTGGGATTGATCCGCCTTTTGGTCCTTCGTC
Source organism: Asparagus kiusianus (assembly GCA_022839385.1). Classification (NCBI taxonomy): domain Eukaryota; kingdom Viridiplantae; phylum Streptophyta; class Magnoliopsida; order Asparagales; family Asparagaceae; genus Asparagus; species Asparagus kiusianus. Next base: position 683,706 of record BQKN01066020.1, read on the forward strand.
CTTCGGCTTGGCAGCAAAGAGGAGATCTTGGGCTTATTTTTGGGGATCTTCGATCTGGAATTCTTGGAGATCAGCACAGGACTTCTTGGCAAAAGAAGGATCTCGCTAATCTTCAGATCCTCAGAGTTGTTCTTAAAGTTTTCATCAAACTTGGTTTACAAACCGATTTTCGGTTAAATCAATCAACTCTTCCATAGAGTTATAACTCGCTCAGAGTTCCCTAACTCATTAAGAGTTTCAAACTTGCTTTTCAAGTTCTCCACAGTTTTAAATCATGAGAAGAAGATATCATTCCAGTGAATCAAGACATTCAGATCATCAACGGAGAACAAACTCGACACGAGTATTCGAGGGAGGCACTCCATCGCCACCGTGAAGAACCCAGACTTAAACAAAGGGGAGAATTCAGATTAATTCTCTTCTCTTTTATAATTAGAAAATCCAAATTGTAATTAGTAAATCCAAATTGTAATTGATATTGAGAGAGTTGTAAACATTCTTATTCTAAGCACTTAGAGAGAATAAAATCAAACATAATTCTTTCATCATTTTCATTACTATAAATTTTTCACCAAACAAAAGATGACGACTCTGCTGGGGACTAGCTTTTTCACTGATTAAGAAGTGGTGGCACAATCCAACATCAAGCTCACTAGAATGATCGTTGAAACTCTGATTATCGAGTTCGATCAAGCCAAGTATGAGGAGTTACTCTCCTTCGGATCCTTTAGCGCCAAGGTTATGCATAAGATTCGCAAAGTCTTCAAGGAGACTAAAGCTCCAATTATTGCTCCCATGCCGAAGGAAGCCCTCTCCTTTCACCAAGATTGCTCGAACAGCCCCTCCTCCAAAGGAGTAGGCTCAATTTACACCAAACACAGCCTTCAGTGGTTTATTGTACAATCAAAATGTCGCCTTCAGGGGCGCGTTCCACAAAGTGAACGCAACTCTCAGGAATGCGTTCCAGAAACTAAACGCAACTCTCAGAAGTGTGTTCTAGAACCTAAACGCAACTCTTAGGAGTGTGTTCCAAAATCAAAATGTAGATTTCAAGACTCTGTTTCATCAGCAAAATACAGACCTCAGGACTGTATTTCACCAGCAACACCTGGAGCTCAGGCATGCGTTTGGGTAATGAAATCTAATACATAACCTAGTGTATACCGTGGAGCTTCGATAGTCAGTCCTATCCGGTCTAATCATGGATTCAAGAAGTTCATGATTAAGGGGTGGATATAAGAAGTTTATGGATTCAAGGCATCTCAACCAGATTCATATTCATCAAGAGTCAGTCCTGTCCAATCATGGACTGGGGGTTCCAATTCAAACCTCACGATCCGCGAGTAACTCTTCTCGAGTCTTTGTAACAGACTTAAGAGTGTTCATATTGAGAGAAAGACCGATACAACAAGTCATTCGTTCATTCCAATATGAACGAATGATTCCTATAGTCCTCTCGAGATGTCAATACTGCTAATATGCGGCCAAACCATTGGTGTTTGACCAATTAATGATTGTTGTCTTGCCTAACCAACGATGACGGTCGCACAAGAAGAAGTCTCCAGAGACCGAGTATCTTGGAGTCACTATCAATGTGATCGGTAGAGGGAAATCCTTAGGTCCTAGTTCCGATGACTCTGAGATAAGTCGTTCACCGACCATCAAAGAAATCGCTAACAAGTTTGAAGGAATCTACTAACGCACTCGGACACGAACAGAAGCCATTCCCTCTGTCAACTATCGGAGGTTAGCCAGAGGAACCAATTTCGATGACGAACATTCAGCCATTGCGGAGTCCCAATCATCAAGCTCTTTCATTGGATATGAGAAATTCGTCCACATGGCAGAAAATTCTGAAGATCTCTCAAAGAGGGTTCATGAACAATAGGCCATGCTCAAATCATAGCAGAAGATCCTCAATGAACTCCTGGCTCTGTTGACTCAAATCGTCACAGACAAAGCCAAATCTCAGAAGACAGATTCGCCACCTAGGCAAGAATCTTCCCGGAGAGGAAAAGCATATTCATCCTGACTTCACACAAGCAAATAAAATGGAAAAGTGGTTGATGACGTTGCTTCTGAACAAGAAGCCTATAACCTAGAATCTTCCTCTGATGAATAAAGAGAGACTGAGAACAAGCAGAATGTCTAATCTACTAAAATGGAAGAATTAGAAGCCCACCTCAATGCCATTGCCCACAGGAGCGAGCTCCAAGATAAGGGAGTTTCTAGGTCCTATCCTGCTGAATGGGATGCCGTCCCTTATCCTCCAAAATTTGAGGTCCGGATGCTACAAACTTTTGATAGCACGGGATCACTGAAATAACACATCTATCATTTTAAGTTACAGACTGGGAATGTGATATCAAACGACACCATACTGGCTCGATTGTTTATTAACACCCTCAAGAGAGTTGTCTTTGAATGGTTCAGGAAACTGCCTGCGGGATGTATCCAAAAGTAGACAGATCTAGAGAGACTTTTTCTATCAAGATTCTTTGAAGAGGATACAGAAGTCTCCTTCCATACCCTTCTCGCCACTAAGCAGGAAAAGAGGGAGTCCGTCAAAGCCTTCGTCAAAAGATTTCAAAACATGACTCTGCGATGTTCGACAGGTATGACACAGTCTATACTGGTAGAGACCTGTCGACACAACTTACAGACCGACCTTCTAGCATAAATGAGGGTAGCAGAATACCGTTCCTGGAGACAACTAATCTCTCAAGATGAACATGCTCAAAAGATTATTGCTAGGATCAAAGCTGAAGAATAAAATAGATAGGATCAACCTGAGCAATCGGACCAAGCCCAATCTTCTCAGTTAGAAGGAGAAGATATTACGACCACTGAAGCCAATCCTCTTCAGTAGGATGGTAGGTCCAATAGCTATCATGTTAACAGTTACCTCTAATAGTCAAACTCGTTAGATAGTAGCCCACTAGGCGATGTGCCATGTCTACCCTTTTTCCCTTGCACTTGTTTAAGACTGGGGATTAGTTTATTTGTAGTTCATTGGATTATGAGTAATAAATTTTTTGAGTTGTTATGTTCAATAGAATACCTCTGTCAACCACGAAATCCACCAAAACTATCAAGTTAACAATACACCTTTGATAGTCCATTTTCTCCAACTTCCCCCACCAATTCTCTTCAAGTAGGATAGCGGGTCCACCAAAACTATCACGTTAACATTTACTTCTAATAGTCCATTTTCTCTAACTTCCCCCACCAATCCTCTTTAAGTAGGATGACGGGTCCACCAAAACTATCACGTTAATGATCACCTCTGATAGTCTATTTTCTTTAAATTCCCCCACCAATCCTCTTCAAGTATGATGGCGGATTCACCAAAATTATCACGTTAATGATTACCTCTGATAATTCATTTTTCTCCAAATTCCCTCACCAATCCTCTTCATGTAGGATAGCGGGTCCACCAAAACTATCACGTTAACATTTACCTCTGATAGTCTATTTTCTTTAAATTCCCCCACCAATCCTCTTCAAGTAGGATGGCGGGTCCACCAAGAATATCATGTTAATGATCACCTCTAATAGTCCATTTTCTCCAAATTCCCTCACCAATCCTCTTCAGTAGGATGGCGGGTCCATTAAAACTATCATATTAATGATCACCTCTGATAGTCCATTTTCTCCAAATTCTCTCACCAAGCATCTTCAATAGGATGGCGGGTCCACAAAACTATCACGTTAACAGTTACCTCTGATAGCCAAACTCTTCAGATAGCGGCCTGCCACGTGACGTGCCTCTATTCTAACTTGATCGATAGTGGCCCACAAGGCGATATGCCATGTATACCTCTCTTTTTCTTCCCCTGCTAAGTCTTAATCAAGACTGGGGGTTGGTTACTTAGAATCCGCTGGATTAAGAGTAACGAATCTTTCACATCATCGAGTTAATATTATACTTTCGATGATCATCACCCCCACTGAGTATAAATTCAATTTTCATCACTCCCAATTTGTCACGTTAACAATACACCTCTGACTATTAACTTATCAATCCTCGTCAATAGAACGATAAGTCAATAAAGTTGCTCCAATCGTAATACATTCCCATCACGTTAACATCATACCTCTAACAAAATCAACTTATAGACTCGCTTCAATAGAGCGATAGGTCCTCAAAGTTGCCCTGATCGCAATATTTTCATGTCACGTTAATATCACACCTCTGACAAAATCAACTTATTGACTCTCTTCAATAAAGCGATAGGTCTACAAAACTATCAAGTTAACATCACACCTTTAATAACCAAATCAACTTATCGACAATCTTCAATAGAGCGATAGGTCCTCAAAATTGCTCCAATCATAACAAAATTTTGTTAAGTTAACATCACACCTCTGACAACCAAATCAACTTATCGACTCTCTTCAATAGAACGATAGGTCTACAAAACTGTCAAGTTAACATCACACCTCTGACAACCAAATCAACTTATCGACTCTCTTCAATAGAGCGATAAGTCCTCAAAGTTGCTCCAATCACAACAAAATTCTGTCAAGTCAATATCACACCTCTAACGACCAAATCAACTTATCGACTTTTTCAATTGAGTGATAGGCCCATAAAATACTGTTAGGTTGACATCACACCTCTAACAGTCAAACCCCCCAATGAACTTGTTAATCCTTTTTCAACAAGAATATCAAGTTTTCGTTATAAAATCCCCAGTGGTTTAAAGATTTTCTAAAATTATCCTAGTGATAATGAAGAAAATTTTTGAATTTCACTCTAAGTAAAAATTCATGCCAAGTTAATACTACACATCTGGTACTTCTAACTTTCTTTTAGTATTTCAAGTAATACAGGAAGAAACAGCGGTAAAGTCTACGTATTCAACATCGTAGCACCAAAAATCCATGTCTTTCACGCATGGGGGACTTTATCTCGATCCCTAATTAGAGATAAGTTTGTATCTAACACATGCTGTCGGGTAGCCTATTCCCGCAATAATGGCAAAGCCTATGTATTCAATATCGTGACAGGTTGTTATTAATAACGCCAAAATCCGTGTGTTACATGCATGGGAAACTTTATCACAAATCCTAAGTAGAGATAAGCCTACGCCTAACACGCGTTGTCAGTTAGTCTTTTGCTGCGAAAAAGACACTAAAATCCATGCCTCACATGCATTGGGGACTTTATCTCAATCCCTAATTAGAGATAAGTCTACGCCTAACACGCGTTGTCGGTTAGTCTTTTTTCGTAAAAATGTCAAAGTCTATGTATTCAAAATCATATCATCAAGTCTAAAAAGGTTCATTCTCTTAGCACAATATTACATGTGGAATGAACTTAGATCATCCACATGCTAGCCCAACTCAAATGATAGTTAGTAAAGGCTTATCAAATCTGTTGATGGCTGAGGGTTTGCTAAAAATCCTATGCATGTTTCAAGGCCCATCATCTTAATGAATGTGAGCCGAGACTTGAATTAGATGAGCTAAAGACAAGTCTCAAAGACTTAGTCAAAAATGCATGAAAACCACCTCCGCGTCTCAAATCAAAACGCCAAAGTCAGACCCATGTTGCAAAAACTACAACGCCGAAGTCACACCCGGGTTCCAAATTTAAAACGCAAGGGTGAGACCCACGTCTCAAGTTCAAAACGCAGGGGTCCACCCCCATATTCCAGAAGCAAGATTATGATGCATACCTTTACACAGGTCCTGCATGGCAAATCCCTTCAACCAAGATGCCTTCAAAGCGAGTGCAGAGAATAACTCCTTTACGACAAGGAATCAACAGCTCTAAGATCAGAGTTGAGATCCAAAATATTCTGAAAATTCATCCCAATCAACTACGAACTTTCAAAAACTTTGGAGGGAGTTCTATAGGCTGTCTAAAAATCACTACAGATAGATAATCCCTATCAAACACCAAAGATGGAAGTTATAATCTGATGACTTTCAGAAGCTATAATTTGAAGACTTTCACGTAGATCGATGAAGGTTATAATCTGACAACCTTCACAACAACCGATGAAAGCTCTAGTTCAATAGCCTTCATAATCAACATTGTGAGTTACAATTTGACTACTCTCATATTTTCAAGGAGCCAAGATGAATATTATAAGATGACGGTCTTTGTAACGCTCTAGCAAAAGAGACCACAAATTGATGGTCTCTTCACATCAAAACAAAAAGGTTATCCATGCATTTCACCATCAAAACGCAGAGGTCATCTCTGCATTACACCATCAAAATGCAAAGATCATCCCTGTGTTACATCATCAAAACACAGAGGTCATGCCCGCGTTTCAGAGTCAAAACGCAAGGTTCATCCCCAGTGCTCTAGTTAAAAACGCAGAGTTCGCGGACTCAAAACGCGGAGTTCATCTCTGCATCCCAACTCTGCGTTTCATATTTACAACGCAGCGTGACCTGTGCGTTCAGCTACCAAAATTGGCCCAACTCTGCGTTTCAGGGCTAAAACGCAGAGTTCGGGCCATGAACACTATTTTTCAATGTTTGACTCATTCAAAGCACGAACTTACCGGTTTCAAAACCGTTTTCCTCCACGATTTGGGGAGCTGTTTAAGGGGGTGGTTACACCCCATTCAGCCCCACTTATGAGTGAATTAAGGGTACAGTTATACCCCTTAATCCCCTATAAATAGCAGAAAACTCAATTGAGTTCCGACGCTAGGATGGATCCTCTTTTAGCTCTAAGATTGATCTGCCTTTTGGTCCTTCGTCCTTTGGCTTGGCAGCAAAGAGGAGATCTTAGGCTTCTTTTTGGGGATCTTCGATCTTGAATTCTTGGAGATCGGCACAAGACTTCTTGGTAGAAGAAGGATCTCGGCAATCTTTAGATCCTCAGAGTTGTTCTTAGAGCTTTCATCAAACTTGGCTTACAAACCGATTTTTGGTTAAATCAATCAACTCTTTCATAGAGTTATAACTCGTTTAGAGTTCCCTAACTCATTAAGAGTTTTTCAAACTTGCTTTGCAAGTTCTTCACAGCATCAAATCGTGAGGAGAAGATATCGTTCTAGTGAATCAAGACGTTCGGATCGTCAACGGAGAGCAAACTCGACGCGAATATTCGAGGGAGGCACTCCGTCGCCACCGTGAAGAATCCAGACTTAAATAAAGAGGAGAATTCAGATCAATTCTCTTCTCTTTTGTAATCAGGAAATCAAAATTATAATTAAGATTGAGAGAGTTGTAAACATTCTTTTTCTAAGCAGTTAGAGAGAATAAAATCAAACACAATTCTTTCATCATTTTTATTACTATAAATTTTCCACCAAACACTTCTTCATGAAGCTCGCTTCTGTTGGCAATTGCGTTGAGGCGAGCCTCTAATTCGTCTATTTTGGATGATGGAGGATTTTGTTCTTGAAAGCACCCTAATGTCACTAGGAAGGAACCCTAAAGGGGGTGAATAGGGTTTATACTAATCTAATCCGATTTATGCCAATTAAAAACTTATTAATAAATATATCCTAGCAAATGAGATATGAACAATATATATGCAAGGATATTAAACTAAACAAGGGCAATATAAATATAGACAATATAGTTGATAAAATAAACAATGAGAGAATGGCAATAAAGATGAACAAAAATATAAGGGCACCAAGCCAAACTCAAACACAAGATATGATCACGGAGTTCGGTCCCTATGATCTACGTCTCCGCTCCTCACCTCGAGAAGATCTCCACCATCACACCGGATTTTCTACGCTTACCCAAAAAACGTTTACACCTCATAATGTCGGTTTTTAACGTTCACAATCACTCACAATGTAACTACACTAACTACCACCTCAAGTGTTGGTCTCTAGCTCATGTCTCCCTCAAGTATTAGGAATTACAACCTCTTTTTAGGCATTACCACCTACCCCACTCCTCTTAAGACGACTCCGTCTCTCACCACACACTCCTCTTGGTGTACTAGTATAATACAAAGTGAATCCTCACAATTAAGCTATCAAATACAACAAATGATTGTTCTCTAATATGGATGAGAACATAATATAAGCTCACACTCTAAGTCACTAACTCACATCCCTAATTATACAATGTATGAAAATACTAAAGCTCAATGTGGGTGTGTGTGAAACAAAGAGTAAATCAAATCAAACTAAACTCAAATAAATTCTAGCTTATGGAAATGAAAACCAAACAAATAAAATAGCTAGATTGAGTTTAGGAAAACTTCTCTATATGATAACAAGAGAGAGGGAGAAGAGTTGAATGCTCAAACACCAATAGATGATCTCCACTTACTCTTGTGAAAGTTTTTTCACAAACAAGCTCTCGAAACAAACTTAAACAAAACTTAAACACCCTTTAAAACTTGTTTAAAACTTTTCTTTGATGATTTTTGGTCTGAGGTATTAGAGGTATTTATAGACCCCAAAACACAAGAAAAACAAAGCAAAAAGACCAAAAACCCAAAACTAGAACAAGCTAGAAAAACTAGCCGTTACAGCATCAGTTGACTGACGATTTTCATCAGTCGACTGATGAGCTGACCGTTAGAGACGTTTTCCAGCTCAT
>BQKN01066020.1:692643-718738 GCA_022839385.1 Asparagus kiusianus
AACCTAAACTAAATATACCCAAGCTTGTGATCTTCAATAAAGCTCTATCTTGGTAAACTTGCGGATGAAGCTTGAACTTGGATCTTCAACTTGAATTACAAGGCTTCAACCACTATTCCACCAATCTCCATTGGATATGATCATGAATGCCCGATTCCATCCATCCTCCAACATATTGTTTGCCTAGAATAGATACAAAATATAAACACTAGACAAACAACATTAGATGTAAATTATTTATAAATCATCATCAAAACAAAAGGACCTAATAGTTCTTTATCGGCTTCTTTCTTATTTTCGGAGGAAGACTCTAGGTTGTGAGTCTCACGATCCGAATTCTCGTGCGCCTTCTGTTTTCCCTTTAAAATTGTCCTCCGGGAGGATTCAGGTTTTTGGCTTTCCTCTGCAAGGAGCTGAGCCAACATATCCTTCATTTGGACAAGAATTTCCTGCTGTGCATGAATCATGACATGATGTTCATCGACTTTCTTGGCTAAGTCATTAGAACTTCCAGTCATATAGGCAGGTTCCTCATGTGCTGCGAAAGAGCTTGAGGATTGGGAATCCACAATCGCTGAATGTTCACCATCCGAAGTGAATCCCCGAGCTAATCTTTGGTAGTTAATTGGGTGGATAGTTCTTGTTCGGGTTCGAGTGCGGTGATATATTCCTTCGAACTCGTCACAAATTTCCCGGATAGTCGGGGAATAACTTCTCTCCGACTCATCAGAACTAGGAGCTGAAGCCCTTCCTCGGCTGATCACGTTAATAGTGACTTCAGTATATTCAACTTCAGAAATATTCTTCTTGTGATGACGTTGTTGCTTGGTAGGCCTAGCGACGTTTGTCAATCGGTCAAATACTGATAACCGAGGCGCGGATGCGCAATAATAGCATTCCGAGAGGACTGTATAATAAGCTGCTCCCATTGACATGAATGAGCTGTTTGTGGCATAGGTCTCCCTCTCAACAGCAACTCTCTCAAATCGGAGACTTGGGACGAATATCTCACAGAGCGTGAGGATGAAGATGGAATCCCCTGCTTGTTAGTGGGTAGGACTAATTCTTGACGGACATGAATCTTAAATCCATGTTGATTTTTCTAAACTTGACGGACCACGCTGTATTCTTGAGAAGAAACATGAGGGTCATTTCTAATTTTATGAACGCTAGGCTGAGGCCTATGTTTAGTTGATGAAACAAACCTCTGAGGGTCATGTTTCAGTTGAATGCACCCTTGGGGTGTGCGTTTGATTGATAAAACAGACCCCTGAGGGTTATGTTTTGGTTGAACGCACCCTTAGGGTGTGCGTTTGATTGACGAAATAGATCCCTGAGGGTCATGTTTTGGTTGAACGCCCCCCTGGGGTGTGCGTTTATCTTTAGAAACACTTTCCTGAGGATTGCATTTTGGATGAACAACGTGCCACTGAGAGTCGTGTTTAAGATGTATCTTGTGGGGCTCGTAGTTGGGCTCATTACCACGAAGTGTGCGTTCTGAAGTAGAGACGCAGCACTCAGGCAGAGACTCAAAAATGTGATTTTCATGTTGGGTAAGAGATCGGCTATTTCGTAGGTGTGCTCACCGTATGGATCTTCTTCTTCGTCGAGCGGTGTTCATCTTAGCCTGTTTCAAGGCCTTGACAGTGACGTCATCGGCATTGGTTGGAAAATCATCGGTGTTGGTTGATGATACAAACAACTCGTTGGAACAGTTAACTTGCATGGCAAGTTTGAAGAGAACTCTTACCGAGTTTATAAACTCAGGGTGAGTTTAAACTCTGTGAAAAGAGTTATCTTTTTAACAGAGAATTCGGTTAATTAGCCAAGTATGAAGATTCCTTGTTGCTGATGAATGCTCTAAGATCTTCTTGTTGCCAAGAATTTCTCTCTAGCCGATCTCTTGATGAGTTCGAAACTGATTTTCTCAACCAATTTCCGAACCAAAATCTGAACAAAATTTTGAACCCCTTACTCAGTTGAGTAAGGTGGTTATTTATAGGGGGATAAGAGGTTAAAACTGACCCCTTAATCCACTCCTAAGTAGGGTATAACCGCCCCTAAATCATGGGAAATGGTTTTAGAACCGTTCAACTCATGTTGAATGAGTCAAACAATACCCAGTTTGGTGTTCTGGATGTTAACTCCGCGTCTCAGCATTAAGACGCGGAGTTCGGTTTGGGCCAAAAACTGAACTCAGGGGTCGCCTGCGTTTTGAAAGTTGAACGCAGAGGTGAACTCTGCGTTTAGCAGTGGTTGTTGACTTGTAACCTCTTCTATTAGAGTGTCTGCAATGATCGTTGTTCTGTAATCCTTACTTTAGCTATTTGGGGTGCTAGAGCCGTCAGATTATAGCTCTCATAGTTGATTGTGAAGACCGCTGAATAGAGTTTTCATCATTCATCGGAAGGGTCGTTAAATTATAACTCCTCTCGATCTATGTAAAAAGTCCTCCATTTGCAGCTTTCGTGAAAATCGTTTGATTGTAACTTTCATTGTCAAAATATTAACTAAAGCTTGATAGGGATCAGCTATCTGTTGTGATTTTTAGACAGCCTACATGCTTGAATAAGAATCCTTGGATCTTCACAAGCGAAGACTCTGATAGTAACTAGGTGTCACGCCCCGCTTCCCAAAATACCGGGGAAACGGAACGTGAACAAGCCCGCGACGTATTAGGTTGAGTAGAAATAAATAATAAAACTCTTTCTACTCAATCTAATACGCTAAGCGTCAAAAATATAATATACGAAGTCACAGGTCCCCGATCACACATAGCAAGAGTATAATGAACAACTCAGAATGGAAAAGATACATATCACAAATAGAATATCATCCAGGACACAGAGTTGGGTCAAACACGCCCTTATTACAAAACCGTCCAACTAAAAATATAAAAATACATAGTCCAATAGAAATAAAAGGAAAGTACTGCTAAAACAACTAAATCTAACATCAGACTAAAGTAAGGTTCTGCAAAAGAGATCTAGCGCTCATCAACTACTACAGAAATAAAAGTCTAAGCTTCAGGTTATTCTTCTGATCCATCTAGAAGACCTTACTGCTGCAAATCATCTTGCTCCTGTACTATTCCGAACTGAGGCTGCTCATCTCCTAAATCTGACGTACACCAGAGAAAAACAGGTGTACGTCAGCGTGTGCGACACACGGCAAGATCCCACAGAGAGAAATAGGAACGATCGAACGACCAAAGCAAAACAATGATAATAATAATAAAAGAAGCATGCTACTGGAATACTAATAATCTAAATGCAATCAACCACTAGAATATAATAATCAGGAGTATCCAAGAAAGTTAACCAAGTAACAAGGCGATCATGCAGCTAGCGAACAGACTAATCATCCAAGTACAGGGTTATACACTAGATAGAATTTATACTTAAAAATCTACAACTCGAGACGTAGTACGTCGAGCGAAATAATCCAAACAAGGAAACCCTCATGTATATATCATATGTCTCGAATTGTAAATAATTAAATATCAACCCCGATCTAGGTATGGAAACAAACATAACTGATCTGTATCTCACAAGGATTCATACATAGCCAGGAAACGAGGTCATGTAACTAGTCATTCTATAACAGGTCACTGGTACATATCTCACACAGAGTCAACGGTCATATCATCGTATAATTGATTGTTCGCATATCATCCAAGCAAATAAATTCATGAACCAAAGTAGCGACACCGATCTACTTTGACTCAACAACTCAACCTCAGTGGCGACACCGATCCACTGGTACGAGCCTGGAAGATATATCAACAATCATATCCAATCACATGAACAAAGACTTTCCCACCCCCAACTCTTCTTGCTTTTCTAAGTCAACACAACACATGTCTCTAGGTCACACAAGACCACTATGGTCATGACTGCTAATGATTTTCAATCACATCAAGGCAATAGTAATGTAACAATTCATGTGCAATAATATCATGACATATCATGTAATAATGATTTGTTACAGTATATATATATATATATATATATATATGAAAATAGTAATATTATAATGCACTAGAAATGATGAAGAAGAAATCCTTCAGTCAAGTCCGACGATAGATAGATCAACGCAGAATAAAGAAACAACTACTAACTGTCGAAAAGGAAGTGTACACGTTCAACGAGGAAGCGATCCAGCCAAAGGAAATATAGAAAATAATCATAAGTATAATGATGACATAACAAGAAATACTACGACGTCAACGGGGAGAATCTCAAGATCTAGTTCCATTGTAGACAGATCAGCATAGGAAACGAGAAGCGACTTCGGATTCAATTTCGAATAATTGAGCAATAGTATGAATGAAAGAGTCTAAAGAATTCATTCTAGGTGTAGAGGGCTCAAATCAGGATTGTCAATAAATCAGGACGTTAATCTTCCCTCCCTATTTTAGTGAGAATGGCGAAATCGCCTACAAGAATAAAGTCGGTTCATCTCCACAATTTGGAGGATATCAAGGCGTATAGCCGACACAGGAATGAAACCAAATACATAGGCACAAAGGCCATCCACCGCAATGATACACAGCCATAAATGAGTCAACGAATACAATACAAGGCCATCAATAATATACAAGGCCGGCAATTTATTATACAAGGCTGCAAACAATAATACGTTTCCTGGCAGCGAATTGCAAAGCAAACCTGTAAGGAATTCTAGGCTAATGCATTCAAGCATAAGTATAAGGAAGCATGATAAAGATGTGATATCAGACAATAACACGAATCAAATGAGTAATCACATGAAATATAATTACGAGACTCAATATGACATGACTGTATGGGATAACTATGAATCGGACGTGCATGTATAGTATAATAATTTCTTTTAAAATATCTATTATTATAATTACTCAAAATAAACCATTTATTTTTAAACTAACCTTTAAAAATAATTAGCTTATTAATTCCAAATAATCTTTTACAAAATAATTTCCTTTAAGTTATTCCTAATCTTCTAAAATAATAAATTCATAAATTCAAAAATAAGATAAATTCTCATTAATTCAAAATATTCTGTTTTCCCAAATAATTTCTTTTAAATTATATTTATCATTCTAAAATGATTTTTTCCACAAGATAATTTCTAAAAATTATTATAATTATTCTAAAAATACTATTTATCACCTAATTACAATTTATTTAATATTTTTCATCAAATCCACACAGATAATTAAATCATAAATTAACATAAACAGATAATTCCTAATATCATTCAACAAGTCCACGCAGATAATTATTAACAGATCTAAAATTGCTAAAAATTCATAATAAATAGGAAAATATAGATCTGAACAAGCGAGATCTTGCCTGCGAGACCGTGGGGTCTGATGATGACGGTTTCTCGGCAAACGTCGGCTGGAGCAGATCTGAAGGAGCGGATCTGGAGCATCGACGGATCTAAAGTGAGGGCAGCGGTTCAGCTAGTTCGAGACGACGATTAGATCTGAGGCTTGGAGGGGAGGCTGTTGTGACGTGGTCGGCACGATGAGGGGGCTACTGGTCAGAGCTCGAGGAGGAGCTGCTGGGGTGGTGTGGGTCGCCGGAGTTGTGGAGGAGCTCGGGGTGGCGGTCAGCTGGGCTTGAGCGGAGTTCGTCGGACTTGGTTTGAGAGTGAACGAAGGAGAGGAGGAAGAGGGAGAAGGGGGATGAGCTGGTTTGATTGAAAAGATAGAGAGAGAGATTGTAAGAAAATGAGAGTGATTGAGATTATTTTAAAGAGAGAGAAAGAGCTCGTGAGTGAGAGAGAGAGCCTGAGGGATTAAAAAAAGAAAGGGGGAAACACGAGGAGGGAATTGTAGGAAATGAGGAGGAAATTAAGGAGTGAGTAAGGGAGAGAGAGAGAGTAACTGATACAAGGGAACCAGAGGAAAAGCTAGATAAAGATTGACTGTCGTGCTGATCACCTGATAGCTATAAATAGAGGTAGGGAATAATGGTGCAAGCTAAAAATACATATAATTAATAACAATAATAATAATAACAATAACAATATAAATAATCAATATTAATTTTAAAAAGTTTTTACCGTAATAATTTAATTTATAATTAGCAAAATCATCAAAATATTATAATACTGTATTTTTAAATCGTAGAAAATTGAGAAAAATACAAATACTCTTTTAGAAAAATAATATTTAATATTTAAATACCAGAAAATTTTATTCAAATTAAAATCGAAAATCAGGGTCCTTACACTAGGTGTTACAAATGTAAACCTAGATCGTAATTAGACGTCATGTGGCTGACTCAGGCCCGGCGTTGAATTTTGGTTACAAGAAGTACTTATTGCTATTGATGTGCTTCAGTCCCATGCAAGGGGGGTTTCTTGTTCAAGAGCGCTCTTCTCAATCTCTTGGCATGGGTCCTAGGAAAGAGTAAGTAGGAGTTGTTTTCTCTGTAGTGGAAAACTTCTTATATTTCCAGTCTTGTGAGATCGAAGGAGTATGGGCTATAGGTCGGTGGAGCTCGTGTATGCTCTTCTGCTGTCACGTTACCTATATTTTAGAAATATAGGGTAGTAGCAAATAGTAACAAATATCCATCATCCTTGTAACTAGACAGTCTTGAATGTCTTTTTCATGTAGTAGAGTCTCCGGTCAATAAAAATAAACTTTCTTGAATGTTAAAATTGTCCATTTTTTGCTGTTATTGATCTATGCGTATTTTACTTCTATGGCGAGCTTGAACTCTATATGGCTTGAATTCTACATGGATTCATCGTGTTTAGAAGCAAAGCTTGGGCTTCCTTGTGTTGGCGAGAGTCAATTTAAAGTTCACTAGACGAAGTCTCAAAATAAATTGAGTGGAACTTTTATTCAATTTGGAGACTTAGTAAATTTTTCCAAGTCATTTTGGCGAGGTTCACTATGTAAGGCCTCAAACAAATTGAGTTATGATTTTCTCAACTTGGAAACTTAGTGAAATTTACTATGATGCTCTAGCGAGGTTCATCTTAGTGCCCTGTAGAATTGGGTGAGGTTCACTTACTTAAGAAATAGTCGTCTGGGTGAAGCTCAGTAAATCGGTTTAGGCGAAGCTTAATAAATCGGTTTAGGCGAGGCTCAGTGAGTCGGTTGGGCGAGGCTCAGCCAAAAGACATAAAACTCAGGTTTTTGATTTGCGTACTAGAGATTGTGGTGAAGTTCATTCAAAATGAGATTTCTTGTGAAGTTTAAGGCTGGAATCTCTAGAAAAGTTCAAGACGAAATCGTCGGTGGAGCTTGATAGTGAGATCTTCGGCATAGTTCGATAGTGAGATTCTTCAATGGGGTTCAGTAGAGAAATACCTAACGAAGTTCAAGGTGAAGAATCTTTAGTGAAGTTTGGAGGCTTAATCTATAAATAGACTGTTTGCCTCCTTCTTCTCCACATTGATTTTAAAAATTCTCCACTTTTCTTCAAACCATAGGTTTCTTAAATCCCCAAAGTTCATCATCTATGGCTCCTCCTTGTTCTATCTCTAGGGGAAGAGGCTCTTCTCGAGGAGCTCATCGACCAAGGGCTAAAGAAGCACCGACACAGTTAGAGGTGGATGCGGGTAAGCTTCAAACTCATTAATGGCAACCTTTGGATCAGCCTAACTCTTAGACCATTAGGCTTTAAATAGTGCCTCAATGTATTTGGAAACTTGGTCCGCTATTAAAGATGAGATTTACGACCATTCATGGTCTCTCCAATGAACTTTTATTGCTGGCAAGGAACTTCTATTTGTAGCCATTAATGACGCTCAATGTGGTGAGCTTCACTTCTCAGGCGGAGTTCGTTAGCCTTTTGGGCGTCTGCAGCGGACTTCATTTGGGCGGGGTTCATTGCTCTATTTTGAGCGATCTTTGCCATGGTGATGTTCACCAATTTGGATGACCTACACTCGAGCGAGATTCGCATGCTTAAGTTGGATGAAATTCGCCATCTTGAGCATATGAGTGAAGTTCACTGTTCTTAGTTGAACTTTGCTTCATCTCGTCAACACCTAGTTGATATAAATGGTCTTCGTTTATGAGTAAGGTTTGCCTTCACTCTTGAGTATGACGGCTAATTTTTTATCTCCGTCCACTAATTCATTTGCTATATTTGTGCAGTTGCCAATTTGAGGGCCCCATGGATCGTAATAATCACTTCGATCGTGATGGGACTCATGATCATGAGGTGTCACATGTTTTTGACGGGAATGTACCTATGTTCCTTGAAGGTAGTAGCCAAGAGAGGATCGAGAACATCCATACATGTAGCTATAGAACTTTGCATGAGATAATCATTAACGCAAAGTTCTCAGTCCCTCATGAGGACGTATTCCTGGTGGCAACTCTATCTTCTATTAAGGAGAAGAATATCGGTGTTAAGTTTAGGGAGATCGTCGATTTGCCTTATCAGCAATAGTGCGTTAGGTCTCCTTATTGTTCTTGCAGTGCCTCACCTCATATATCATACCCACACCAATTGGGATGATAGCGTAAAAATAGGCTTTCTAAACCACGAAGGTGGTTCTGCCAAGAGGGGCTTTTTAGAATTAATATCATGGGGTTGCGTCCAGGCTTTGTGGATGATGACGCTTCAGTTAATGAAGTTGCAAATACCCCGAATAGCTTTAGGGATTGAGCTTATTAAGAATGATGCTCAGTATCCGGATGGGGATGCCAGGTTTTCCTTCTGAATTAAATCAACAGGTACCTAGTGGTTGACCCATTGGTGGACTTTGCTCTTGTCACTTTGAGGAGAGATTATGAGAGATGGGGCTCTATGCTACAGTGAGAGCTTCCAAGTATGGTGCCGAGATTTGTGCACCTATTTTGTGCGGCATTCTGGAGCTATACAACATTGATAGCAATACCTTTTTCACTCTGATAGGAGAGATTAGGATTGCTCTTCACAAGATGTTTGAGATGTGTCGTTTTTTGATGGGGGATCGCCCGTACGAGGAGTGTTTTCCTACTAATGAGAAGTTGAACACTTTCTCCCACACTACTCAAGTTGCAGAGGCATTTTGGAAACTGGTTTGTCATTTCATTATCTACCAGAGGGATACAGGGAGTGTTGGGAACAATTATACTGTGTCTCTTGTTCCTTGGGCGTAATACATATTCCTAACGTTAGCAAGAAGGGGGAGGTAGATCCGATCTCTCCAGCCACAGATGTTAATGTTGAAACTCACATCTTTAAGGATGGCTTCGTATTACACACTGCTGACTCTGACGTGTGTGGGTTCTATGATAGTGCTAAATTTGAGAGCTTCCATCATTAAGTAAAGGAGCCAACATTAGAGTTGGCGTTGATCATAGGGTTTTACTTGATCTAGCTAAAGGGTTGCGTCATGCCTTCTCGACCAAAGAATCGCATCTCCATCAAGGTGTTATACCCTGTTGTGTTGTTGGCCTCTCATTACAACTTAGATCTCTTACCGATAATGGTTAGCTGCATTCATCATGGCCTATGGGAGTTTCCCACTGAATATCTAAAGCAGCAAGAGCGTTGCATAAGGAATCACGTGCCCAATCCTACGGTGGAGTTCCCATATACGTACTTAGGTTAAACCCTTGGCTGACAAATCATAGGGATGAGTTCGAATTACAATTGACTCAGATTACAATTCAAATATCATAACGAAACAAAGGAAAAATTTATATTTCTTGGGATTCATTTCTGTGTGTCGGTGGAGCGTCGATCTTGTACTCCGTTAACGCGCTGATTAGCTTTTCCCTTGCATCAACCTACTGAAGCCACCCGGCCTCGATGCTGTTAAGCACGGCCTCCAAGGAGATGACCCTCTTCTCACCCTCCTCCATGGCTGATTTTTCCCTAGCCAACTCCGCCAACTCAAGAGGGGAGTTGTGCATATAAGAGAGTCGGTTAAACAACTCTGACTCTAGCAACACCCCCAGAGGAAGTAACTTTTGAGGGCTAAGTGCAAGCCGATGCTAAGCATCTCCCGCAAAAACCCCCCGTCCTTCGAGAGGGCAAACTATTGGATAGCCCGGACTTGGGCAGTTGTTGACCCTAAGACCGAGCTCTCTTTATCGAGAGGCTGCTTCGCGACAAACCAGCCACCCTCTGGCAACTCCCTCCGGGGAGAACAGGGATGCGACCGTTCTGCCACTAGCAGGACCCTAGACTTCTCCCAGACTTGGCGATCAAGCTCCGAAATCCAATACCAACAAGGCCAACGACTCTCCTCTTGCCCCTCGCCGGCCTCACCCACCAAAGATTGAAGAAGGGCACTTCTCGCTCTTCGTCGCCTCCTGAAGTCCTAGTAGGCTCCTTGCCTGGCCTGAGCATGCGGGGCGGTTTTGGCCCAGGGCTCAGGTCGGTCGCTTCCTCAATAGGGACCCCAACTTTAGTAGTCATCGCTGCTGGGGCCAGCCCCTCTAGCCTAGGGGAAGAGTTGTCGATGATAATGACCTCATCTGGCTGACCAGCTGGGATGGCCGACTTTTGATCTTTGGACGGGTCGACATGGACCTGCCCAATCGGCCTATTGGACCCTTTGTCCTTCTTGGCCTTCACCCTCTGCCCCGCCAACTCGATCTCGGTCACCCACGACCTTAGGCCGCCAACCTCCTCGGGTTCGAGATTCCCTCTTAACCTCTTCTGGGGCTTTGAGGCTGATCTCGACTCATCGGCCCTCAAATTCCTCTTAGGACTTTTTCAAGAGGGAGGGCCGATAGACTCGCCCTCACATTATTAGCTTCAACAGGGGGACCATCGAGACGTGCGCCACTCAGAGAGATGTCGTCTCGAAGAGATTCCCTCAGTCCCAAGACCCCATAAGAGCAGATCTTCTCCAACTACTGCCTCTCCCGGTTTTAATGCATTCTTGTTAATCTTTGGCCAGTTAGGACAGGAGAGGATGTCGTCGGCACCGAAGATCCACACCAACTACTCCTTTCAGTCTTGGTTCTACTCTGGAGCATCCGAACAAATTTATAACCTCCAGTGTAGTGGAGAAAGTAGTGAGTGTCCCTCCTCGTCGACTTGACACTGACCAGGTTCCCCAAGAGGTGCATGCTCGGTAGGATGCCGGCTCGGTGGCAGATCACGATGAATCCTACCATAACCCCAGTTACATTCGGGTGAATTGAGAGGGGGAAACCCCCAGAGAAACACATACATCCCTAATAAAGGAATTGAACGGTAGCCAAAGGCCATACTCTAGATGGGCAAGATACAACGGCGCCTTATTCTTGCTGTGATGGTACACCGGCTCATCCTCACTTGGCGCTGCAAGTGTAAAAGCCTTGGGGAGATCATAGAGCTCATAGTACTGCTCGATCTCTTCAACATAGACCTTAGAGTGGATTAGCTGGAGAAGAGAAATTCTCTCCTTATTACGACCAGTAGCATAAAGTAGGTGCTGACTCAGCCGTCAGCTCATACTTCTTCACCATCATCCTGTGCTTGGCCAAAGTGACAATTTCATCCTCATACCATCGTATAAATAGAGGTACTATTCTAACATATAAGTTTCTTCCGGATCGGATCTTTTAAGCAATATCTATAAGTTATACTAGATACAAGAACTCTCACAGTTCTTCATTTTTCTCACTCAAGTTCACCAGCTAACTTGACCGTCGGAGAAACCACGGGGAACCAATCTCCATCCTCTCACAAAGTTTTACTTTTATAGGCTTCAATCACTCCAGGGCCGGCCCCGAGGTTTGGGTTGCCCTAGCCCAATCCAATTTTGATTGCCCCTTATATTAAAATTTTGGTACGAACAATTATCCCCGTTTTGGATGTTTTTTTTAAAACAATTGTGTGCCTCTGGGAAATGAATTATGGGAAGAAATTATCCCGGCATAAGTTTAAAAAAGGGCATTTGTCAGTTAGAAAACATTGCTGCTCTTGTAGTATGAGCTCTTTTAACAGTAGAGCTAAAACTTTAAAACTTTCTCCGAAGCGACAAAGGGTCTACCATAAAGAGAAAAAAGGTACATTTGGTAAAGCATCACTACTCCAAGCAGAAGATAAAGCTGAAGTGGTAACATTGACACATTTCACAAAGGCTAAATGACACTTAAATACCAGAAATTATCCCCGTTTTAGAACTTATATACTATGAGTTCTTTTTTGTGGCAAATAAACACCGCAAGTTGTTCAAACTTGGTAGTTACTATCCTCAGGATCATGTAAACGTCAAAAATTTTAACTGAATGTTCCCTTGTGATTAAATTTGTAACTTTCTAACCATTAATATTTGTTAAACTTATCACTAAACACATCCCAACTCTACTTTAAAGTAGAATTTAATTAAGTTTTTTTTTAAAAAAGAATTTTGTATAGATTCAAAAACAAATTTAAGGGTCTTTCCTTCCAAATAAATCCCTTCCAATTTTCTCAATCAAAGAACCAATCCTTATTCTTCTCCTTTTACTCAGAGCGATCAAGCTCCCTTTTACAATCGAGCAGTCAGAAATCGAGCAGGAAACTAACCTCAAGGAGCCACTTCTCGTTTTCGACATCGCAAGCACAAATAGAACCCAATCCTCATTCTCGGCCTCCAAATCAAGAACGAGGTCAAGCAGGGAGCTACAAAGCCTGCACTTGAGCGAGTAGAACTCGATCACCGTTGCCTCCTTCCCGCTCGCCAGCGCCCGGTGGTCGGTCTAGCCTTGCTCCTCCGGCGAGAGCCGAACCCTAGGCGTCGGCGGTCGAGGAGCGCTCTTGTTGAGGGTTTGGGTGCCAATGGAGGCTAGGGTTTGGAAGGATCTGAAGAGCCATGGCGGTTCCAGAGGGTCGCATGGGGTGGATGAGGCGGCGGCACTGCCTCCGACTCCGGCGAGGTCCCATGGGAGTATGTATGCCACCCGCTAGTCGCCACCCGGCCCTAGGTTGCCCCAGCCCCGGGGCTTGGTGGACTTACCCCAGTGCCGGCCCTGAATCACTCAACTCATAACCAGATATTCGGGAAAAAAAACGGCCCCTCGTCAATTTCACCCTCATCCAACCATTTTTATTGACTGTGTGATCATTAACATCAACAATACTCCTTGAATTCCCCCCCCCCCCGCGCCCCCCCCCCCCCCCCCCCCCGCTATTAGAAGCAAACGGTATTAACAGCACATGTACGCTACTCTACACGATGCGTTAAGCGCATGTCATTGGCCGAAGTGGTTCCTTCGTTAGAGCAAGGGCAGCAAGCTCCTTGCACCCCCTCTCAAGGCCTACGTGACGGTGGGAGCTCTTAAACCCCCTTCCAACAAACTCTCAGCAAGCTCCCAAGGGGTTCCCTGGGCTGATGTGGCCAGTGGGGCCCACCGGAGCTCTTGGGAGCTCCCAAGCATTAAAAAAAAAATTTTTTTTTACAAAAACCCCCCTACTTTTAAACCCAAGCTTTAAAGAAATATTTTTTTTTACGAAAAAATCTTTGGCCTTTGTATCTTTGCAATAGAAGTGAGGTTTTTTTGATAGAAGACGGGTTTTTTTGATATTGTTGGAGCTCCTAACTAGAAGCTTGTTGGAGCTCCATAAAATAAGGAGGTGCTCACAAGGCTTATTTTTATAATTTTTTATTTCAAAATGCTTGAAAGCTCTTGAGAGCTTGCTGACTAGGACTCCCAACTGGGAGCTTGCTGCACTTGCTCTTACAGAAAGGCAACGAATGTATGCGTTCATAAAATTTCGAATTTGATAATAATTGGATGAGGTCACCCAATACGAGACGGACTAAACTATTATCGAATATGTAGTAGCAAAATATAAGCATTTTTCATAGCGGGCGTTTGTTCTTTCATATTTATATTGGAAAAAATAGTGTTCACGAGACCTGGTGCTTCAGAAATATGGGATCACGTCATAAGTTCAACAAGCTTTCATCTTTCAAGACAAGAGAAATTATTTAATGGTGCTCTTCTGAAAAATCATTATTAATTTAATAGTCTACTATATGATGATGATGATAAAAGTTCTTTGAAAAGATTTATTGTCATTGATTTTTGATTAAACGAGGTTTCAGATAAAAGAGGAAGATAAAGAGGGGGGAGAAAAGATGATTATTAAAAAGGGATTTCATACAAGGAATAGATTAAACTGTGAGAATATAATTAAGAGGTAAATTAGCAAATAACAACATTTTAAAACCACAACTTAGAATCCACGCTTAAATATACTGTTATCATAATAGCTAATAACTATTTGTGTTCAAAAGCAAGAGTCGTTAAATTTTACAGGACACATGTTTTTTTTTTTTTTTTTTTGGTTCTTTTTCGACATTATCTGCACAAGCTACATTCACCGCACGAAACGGTGGACACTCACTCTTCCACCTAAGACCTACCCGCTCCGTCAAAAGTAATCCTAACAAGTTCTAAATTCTTCACATGAACAAAATAAAATTAAAATAAAGAGCAAAAAAAATTGAAAGAGATTGTCCTCATCTCCCGAGCCTAATCCTCCTCTTGATCTCTGTCTCCAGCTCCTCAGTGCCTCCCACCTCCTCCAGTTCCTGAACACCACAAAAGCGCACGACAAAATCTCAGAATAAAGACAAAATTAAACAGTGGCTCTCCCACTCCTTCTCTTTTTTTATTTTTTATTTTTTTTTTTATTTTTTTTTGAGGGGGAGAGGGGTGGGGGGGGGGGGGGGGTGTTTCTACATATACTCTTCTTTTGTCTCTTATTGTTCCTGAAAAATAGAGAACGACAGAAAAAGCCCACAAATTACCCACCTTCGGCCCCATGAACAGCCCATAGGGTACCCCGTCGAACTTTTCTGTGTGGTGGATCTGCAACAGACACGTCACCCCCATCATTTTTAAGTAAAATATAGCAATGATAATTTCAGAGGTATGCAAATAAAACCCTATAAAAGGCACTTCATGCATGAACCAGGAAGGGATACGTGTCTCTATGGTTTCGTGCTGATATCTTAATTGGTTACAAAGATTTTTATGTGCTGATCGTGCCGCTGGCTTGAAAGTGAAAGTGAGCCTGTGTTTCTATTTCAAAGAAGGGTCTCCATCTCAAAAAAAAAAATAATAATAATAAAATACAAGAAACTCCTCCCTCCGACTCGAAACTCTTCCGAAATCCCTTTTCGTAATATTCCATAATACAGGAGGATGCTTCGTATTTTAACGGAAGTCGAGGATCTACGTGCAAAGCGACGAGAATAAAGTTTTTAACTCACTTGATGAGCCGCAGCAACCCTCCGCAAGTAAGGAACATCGGCTACGGGGCCCACGGGGAACCGCCGGTGCACTAATCCATCGTGGACGAACATGTACGCAATACCAAACAGAGTAATCCCAAGGCCCTATCAAATCCAGCCACGTGTAATTTAACATCCCACTCGCCACTCCCCTTTCCTACTTCAATAAAAAGAATTAAAAAAAAAGGAGTGGGGGCAAAGAGTTCTTGTCACTTACGGCGCCAAAGCAGAGGCCGGGGACGAGACCGCGGTTAAAGAATCCGAAGGAGAGGAGAGAGATCGCCGGAACGGCGTTAATTATGGCGAAAACGTCGTTGAGCTCGAACGGGCCTTCCCTGGGCCGGTGATGGGACTCGTGCATGTGCCACAGCGATGCGTGCCATAGGGCCCTGTGAGCCCAACGAGCCCAAAACTCCATCCCAACCTATAACCCCCAAAAATCATATTATGATTTGATAAAGCCCTCAATTTAATAATTTCAAGAACATAAAATAAGAACAGGATTATCAAAACCCTCACCGCTGCGCCCACGGACAGCGCGAAGGTTCCGAACATTTCCGCAATTGGGATTTCTCCTCCCTGTGCCGAAACCTCGATCAGATTCAAAAAAATTAAAATCTCACCAAATTTAGAAACAGCGGGGGTAAGGTAAAGAAATTGACCACCATTTGCCAAGCGAATCGGTAGTAAACGGCGGCGGCGGCCATCGACGTGATGCCGAAGCTCGACATCACCGCGGCGATCAGGTACGCGGTTCTCTCAGATCTCTTCCTCTCCTTTCTCTCCACCGCTCGCAATTCCGAGATCCGCATCAGCTCCTGATGCTTCTCCTCCTCCTCCTCCTGGCCGCTGATATCGTCACCGCCTCCGGTGGACTTACCGCTCCCGTCGACGACGAAGAAGACCGTGGCGGCGCTCCTCTTCCGGCAAGTCCTCAGCGGCGGAGCGCCGAGGCGGCGGTTGGGGAGGGGGGAGAAGAGGAGGACGCGGTCGGAGAGGCGGCGGGGGAAGGCGGGATGAGAGTGGGACCCGCTGACGGAGCAGGAGACGGTGAGGTTTGCGAGAGCGGCGGAGATCCCGACCGCCATGGATGCTTGAAATGCGCTCAGAATCGAGACGGAATTTGCGGATGCTCTGTTCCGCGAGAGAGAGAGAGAGAGAGAGCGGAGAAGAAGTTAATCTGGGTTAGCGAGTGGACCAAGATGAGTCAAGAGGATTTTGTGTGGAACGCATGGGTTGCCCGCTAGGTTTTTTAAATTGGTATGCCGTTTTGGAAGGCCACTGAGGTTTGAGGTTATTTACGTGTGGTGCCACTCATGTAAGTTACATTTTTAGGTAAGACGGCCGGATATAATATAAAAAATAGAGGATTGCTTCGGTGCCGTGAATTTATAAAAAAAATTATGGAAAAATACTTCCAGCCCTCAAAAGTCAAGCAAACGTGCTTCTCACTTTCAAGACTTTGTCAACGAGTATTTTACCCCTAAAAATAAAGATTCTGTTCTCTGAGCTCCAAAACACAAAACCCAAGAGATTAAAATATGTGAAGATCATAATATCATTCTCTCTTTTTCTTTTTTATTAAAATATGATGAGGATTATTTTATTATTTTTGTTTTCTCTCTCTCTTTATCATGATGTACTGAGATGATAGTTAAAATGATTGATGATGAATATTTTATTATTTTTTTTATATTATTTTCGTTGTTTATGTTGGAAAATCGTGCTAATTACATGCTAAATACGCAACAAAATATTGTATGTATAAAATTACTAAGCATGTACAGAGCATGAAATACAAAATAGGACCATCCTAATTAAATCTAACATGATTCCTATATTAAAGAGAGCATACAAGGGTTATAAAGTCATACTTTTGAAGCGTGATTCGATGGAAGATCGAACAACCCCTAACTCTTGCTCCTTATAGTAGTAAATCTCCTCGTAGTAGATCTCCAAGTCTTCAAGTGAGCTTGATAAAATCGGAGTCTTCTTGAGACACAAGGCAAGATATCCACCCCGAGGTACTTAAAAATCCTACTACTTCCTATTACTCAAAGATTGCTAGAGTTTAGTAAGAGGTAGATCTCTCTTCTTTTTCTTTTATGGAAAGCAACTATGAATAAACCATTTATTTTATTTTTTTATTAACCATGAAAGAAGAAAGAGAGCTCATATTTATAGAGGAAGAATATATCATGACATGAATGACTCATCCTATGAGTCACACCATGAGTCATCAAAACAATAATTCTTTCATGAGTCATGCAATGACTCATCTCATGAGTCATGTAATGAATCATGAAGAATCAAAACTATGTGCTAAAATCAAGTTCCCAAACCATACCACCTTAATGACTCATCTCATGACTCATTAATCAAGGTATAATGAAACTCGTATTTCATAAATGAAAATACCACATCAATACGATATTTCATAATTTTCCAATCATTAATTAATAAGTCATCATATGACCAAAAAGACAATGAGTTGACCAAAAGTTAATTGTTGACCAAAAAGTCAACCAGTTGACTAAAAGTTAACTTTATGGAAAAAATACTGGAATTCATTTCTTAAGCACATAGCATTCTGATTTTACCGATACATATAACCGTTTATGTGTATTCGGTAAAAATCATATATGTGTATCAATCATACACATTACTCTATAAATTTATATTTCATAGGATTTAAATATGCGCTTGGTGTGACTCTAGGGCCCAACTATAAGACTCGGTAGTGGATCATATCCACAAGTACAACAGAGGTGCTAGATACACATGAAGACTACCCGGGTATTAGTTGTGATAAATGTCTGCAAGATGCTTACACAATTTTATCAACACCACTCAGTGATAATACCGTACAGTCCGGTCTCTTCGTCTAACCATGTCAAACTATTGAGCCTAGGGTATGGAAAACTGTCAAACCCTAATTGCTCAATTAGTGTTTGTTGATATTAAACTCATAACCTATAAGATCAAACTGACACTCAATTTATCTTATTTACCTCGGCCAAGGATTTTCAGGTTATAGTTATATCAAACAATCTTATGACATCAACCCCCTATACTGGGAGAGACGAATCCCATATTAGCATCTCAATATCTACTTATGTCTCGGGATGTACCCAACAAGAACCGTTATGCACAACTCGATAAGAACTGTGGTTAGGTAAAAGTCTAAGTACACCTATACTGACATGTAAGATATTGCACTCATGCCTCAGGTCATGAGACTACTATGTACTATATCACTTGAGAACTTTTATTTGACAGTTAAGTATAATTACCAACTAGATATTCTCGATGAGTCGTTCAGTCAACTCATTCAATAATGAGTTACATGTAGACTGCATCTTGATGTCTTACATCAATGATCTAAGAGATGGATCATCGTCCTTCCAAAGGAGAAATAGAGTATACACTAGCCTTACCAAAGTGATGATGTCCTATTTCAACACTTCATCGACTATGAACATTTTAGAATATACGTCAACGACAAATCAGATCTCTTCATTACGATCATATCCGAAAATGTCTGATAGTCTAGTATCATTCTAAGGACTTTATCTGTATTTAAAAATACCAGATAAATCTGACCAAAATAGCATACTATTATTTTGAACAATGATGTTATATTCATATAGGTCCTGTTATAATATACAATTATTGCCTGCAGGGCACCTATATCAACAAACTCCCACTTGCACTAAGACCAATCATTGTAGTATCTAATACCCAATAGCTCAACAAGTTTTTCAAATTGTGTACGAGCAATTGCCTTTATGAATGGATCTGCTATATTATCTTTTATGTCAACTCTTTCAATCTTGATCTCTTGACGATCAACTATCTCCCTGATCAAGTGATACTTCCTCAGAATGTGTCTGGACTTATGGTGAGACCGGGGTTCCTTTGTCAGAGCTATTGCAGCATTACTATCACAGTATAAAGGTACTGGATCTTTAATAGTGGGAACAACTTCCAGCTCTGAAAGGAACTTTCTCATCCAGACGGCTTCTTTGGTTGCATCATTTGCCGTAATGTATTCGGCTTCCATAGTAGAGTCTGCTACTGTGTCCTGCTTTGAACTTTTCCAACTGACAGTCCCTCTTTTGAGGGTAAAAACATATCCTAAAACAGATTTATTATCATCGATATCGCTCTGAAAGCTAGAGTCGGAAAAAACCTCCATTTGGAGGTCACTTTTATCATATATCAAAAATAACTCTTTAGTCCTTTTCAGGTACTTAAGTATATTTTTGACCGCTTTCCAGTGCTCTTCTCCATGATTAGATTGGTATCTACTTACCAAACTGAGTGAATAAACGATATCCGGTCTAGTACATAACATGGCATACATGATCGATCCTACTGCCGAGGCATAAGGAATTAGACTCATGCGTTTCCTCTCTTCGTCAGTCTGGGGAGACATCTTTTTAGAGAGCGAGACCCCAGGAGATGCAGGTACAAAACCTTTCTTGGAATTTTCCATGCTAAACCGCTTTAGCACTTTGCCAATGTATCTAGATTGGGATAATCCTAATATCCTTTTAGATCTATCTCTATAGATCTGAATACCCAGTATACAGGATGCTTCACCCAAATCTTTCATGGAAAATCTTTTTGATAGCCAAATTTTAACCGCTTGTAATGATGGTATGTCATTACCGATTAAGAGTATATTGTCTACATACAAAATAAGAAACGATACTATACTCCCATTTATCCTTTTATACACATATGGTTCATCTGGATTTTTGATAAAACCAAACTCTTTGATAGCATCATCAAAACAGATGTTCCATCTTCGTGATGCTTGTTTTAGTCCATAAATGGCTTTAAGCAACTTACATGTTTTTCCACTGCTCTCACTGACTACAAATCCCTCTGGTTGAGACATATATATGCACTCTTCTAAATCACCATTTCTGAAATGCAGTTTTGACGTCCATTTGCCAGATCTCGTAGTCATAGTGAGCACCTATAGCTAGTAAGATCCGAATAGACTTTAGCATAGCCACTGGAGAAAAGGTTTTATCGTAGTCCAAACCAGGTCTTTGACGAAAACCTTTAGCTACCAGTCTAGCTTTAAAAGTCTCTACTTTCCCATCTACACCCAACTTTTTCTTAAACAACCATTTGCAACCTATGGGTATCACCCCTTTGGGAGCATTGTCTAAGATCCATACTTTTTTGGTGTACATAGAGTCTATTTCGGATTTCATTGCATCATGCCAAGCAACAGAGTCCCTACTCTGAGATGCTTGCTGATAACTCAAAGGTTCGTCATCATCTATGACGTGATCTAACATGCTACCTTCAACGAGAAAATCATATTGTCTTTTAGGTGCATGAGATCGCCTTGGATATCTGCGGAGTGGTTGAGGTTCTTCTGGTGCAATTGAAGTTTTTGGTTCTAATAAATTATCAGTATTGATTTGTATCTCTAAAATTTCTTCCAGTTCTACCATGCTCCCACTAATTAATTTTTCAAGAAATTCCTTCTCCAAGAAGGTATCATACGAGAAGGTAGCATACTGAGAAACAATTATCTTTTGTTCATCGATGTGGTAGAATTGATATCCTTGGGAATTCCTTGGATATCCAACAAATTTACACAATACTGACCGTGCCTCTAACTTTTTGGGATCTTGCTTTTTTACATAAGCATGACATCCCCAAATCTTAATATAATTAAGATGTGGTTTCATCCCATACCATATCTCATATGGAGGTTTAGGCACTGCTTTAGTTGGAACCTTATTCAGTAAGTGTGCTGCTATTTCCAGCGCATACCCCCAGAATAAAAAAGGTAACTCAGCGTTACTCATCATGGAACGTACCATATCTAATAGGGTACGATTCCTCCTTTCTGACACGCCGTTAAACTGTTGTGTAAATGGTGGAGTAACCTGAGAGAGAATCCTATTCTCTTTTAAAAATCCTAAGAATTCTGAGCTTAAGTACTCGCCTCCTCGATCCAATCGAAGAAGTTTAACTTTCTTGCTCGTTTGGTTCTCTACTTCATTTTTATACTCGATAAAATTTTCAAATGCCTCAGACTTTTGTTTCATCAAAAACGCATGTCCAAGTCTTAAAAAATCATCAGTAAAAGTAATAAAGTAGGAGTAGCCACCTCTAGCCATTGTAGACATAGGACCACATACATCACTATGTATTAGTCCTAAGAGTTCTATAACTCTTGCTCCAGTTTCCGTAAATGGAGTCTTGGTCATTTTACCTTTAAGACAGGACTTGCAAGTATCATAAGACTCAAAGTCAAATGGATCTAAATATCCATGCTTATGTAGCTTGCCAAGTCTTTCTTTATTAATATGATCAAGTCTACAATGCCATAAGAAAGTGTCGTTCATAACTGAGTGCTTTCTTTTATTAGCGTGATGAGTATTCAGAATTGTGTTTTGATTAAGAATATAAATACCATTACACAATGTTCCATAAGCAATCAACTTTTGATTAAATATGATATTCATAACATTGTTCTCCAACTTGAATATATATCCATCTTTATCTAATAAAGATATGGATATTATATTGCACATCATAGTTGGTACGAAATAGCAGCTTTTCAAAATCAAAATATTCTTATTTGGTAAAGCTAGATGAAAATCCCCTACTGCAAGTGTTGCAACTATTGCACCATTACCAATTTGTAAGGTCATCTCTCCAGCTCCAAGTTTCCTATAACTTCTCAACCCCTGTAACAAATTACAGATGTGAGATCCTGATTCAGTATCTAATACCCAAGATGTAGGATTTATAGAAAAACAATTCTGAGTAACAAACACATCTGAAGATGAAGCAACATCTTGCTTCTTCTTGATGAGTGAGGCTAAGAATTCTGGATATATACTCTTAACATTTCTCAACCAGTCTATGTAATTAGGATCGGTTAACTTGTTCTGTTCTGATATGATTTTTAAGCTAGACATAATGACCTGAAAGAGAAAAAAAATATTTTAGCAGATGTTCAATACATAAAATAGATTTGGTTTATTTTTATCTAAGTTATGCCTCCTACTATTTATCGAGTCCCTCAAAACCTTATAAGAGATGATCGGAAAACAACCCCTTGTTTTCAAGTGGGATCAAGATCCAATTATCATTGAATGTATCAACCTTAACGAAAGCCAACAAATTAATACACTCAATAATTGGTAGACAACTATTGTCTTTTATACTCTTGTAATTCTTGATATGATTTTAGCCCTAGTCTTTAATGACCTTGACGATAGCCAACAAATCATAAAAACTAGTCAAGTTTGGACTCATCATTTCTTGACTGACTTAAATTTAACTTATGCGAACTCTTGAAGAAAGCCAACAAAGTTGCATAACCAATTTAAGCTATCCTTATATCTTATATACAGATGAATACTACTTAGCCATAGAATAGTATTGCCTTGACGATAGCCAGCAAACAAAGTATTTATAAGCTTAATAGTATTCAACTGAAATGATGGAGGGCTACGGACGATTTCATAAATCTTTTACCGTAATCAAACTTGATATAGTTAAAAGATGCTTCTATATTTATACTTGTAACAATTAAACTAGCCAGGAAAGCGCAAGAATGGTGGGAGGGTTCCGAGCTATTCACCGGGAATATTCATCGGACCTTAATTAAGTAACCACCGCTCTTTAAGACTATAACGTGAAAGATTGGGCATCACCCCTTATGTTAAGTTGGGCATCACCCCATGAGTTATATCTCATAATCACTTTCCTAGACACTAGTTAAAAGTTCGTTCTAAATATATCTCTTTTAACTGCTACAGATTTATTTATCTTTCACACTAATACTATGTTAATGTCGGTCTCACCACTCTATGGTCAATAAACTCTTATTGCCATGTCTCACAAAGTTTAAAATGAGTTTTTTAATAATAAAAACTATTTCTCTAGTGAGATAGAGATATAAACTTTGCAGAATATAGCACCCAATTGTATTGACATCTATAATTGGGGCACAATCAACATATCATCATATGTAATAGCAATATAGAATGGTAGTGAACAACTAAAGGAATAAAATATAACTACACTAATTACATTTTGACAAGCAATATGCAACTCCTTGCAGTGCTAGCTCCCTTATAAATCCTGTATTATTACAATCACATATACATAGGACGTGCAAGCCCTATTTATAATGGAAAAACCATCTCGTAGGATGGGTAATAATATTGCATTGAATGTAAAATAAAAGCTATAAATAAAATAACTAAACTAAACAACCATACCCCCCCACACCCGAACAAGGGCCTATACCCGTAGGCGTAGCCCATGATCGGTGAGCAAGTGCCTAAACCCGTAGGCATAACCCATGCTCGGGGAGGGAAGAGGTGAAAAAAAATATTATATTTCTAGCTATATTACATCAATACAATAAATACAAGAGAATCGTTGTCCACTACCATCCATAAACATAACATCCAAACAAGATGATATAAAACATATAACTTAATCAACATTAAGAAATATGCATCTATCTAGTTATGCAACAAATTAAAAAACTAGATAACATAGAGATTATCCTAACTCAAATAGGACTATCATGCTTTTAACATACAACTACACTAGTTGTAAATAAGTGTTTTGTAATTTACACAAGTGTTTTTACTCTTAAAAACTTATGAACCAAAAATAACATTTTTGAATCAACAACTAGTATAACTAATTACAAAACAACTTGTATTAATTAGTTTCATTAAAACATCTTTTAATTAAACTAGTAACTAGAAGCAAGTACAAAGTCCTCTATGAGTTAGATATGCATGTAAAGATTCAATTAGATGGAACCATGACTCTGATACCATGTTGAAAAATCGTGCTAATTACATGCTAAATACGCAATGGAATATTGTATGTATAAAATTACTAAGCATCTAGAGAGCATGAAATACAAAAATAGGATCATCCTAATTAAATCTAACATGATCCCTATATTAAAGAGAGCATACAAGGGTTATAAAGTCATACTTTTGAAGCGTGATTCGATGGAAGATCGAACAACCCCTAACTCTTGCTCCTTGTAGTAGTAAATCTCCTCATAGTGGATCTCCAAGTCTTCAAGTGAGCTTGATAAAATCAGAGTCTTCTTGAGACACAAGGCAAGATATCCACCCCGGGGTACTTAAAAATCCTACTACTTCCTATTACTCAAAGATTGCTAAAGTTTAGTAAGAGATAGATCTCTCTTCTTTTTCTTTTATGGAAAGCAACTATGAATAAACCATTTATTTCATTTTTTTCATTAACCATGAAAGAAGAAAGAGAGCTCATATTTATAGAGGAAGAATATATCATGACATGAATGACTCATCCTATGAGTCACACCATGAGTCATCAAAACAATGATTCTTTCATGAGTCATGCAATGACTCATCTCATGAGTCATGTAATGAATCATGAAGAATCAAAACTATGTGCTAAAACCATGTTTCCAAACCATACCACCTTAATGACTCATCTCATGACTCATTAATCAAGGTATAATGAAGTTCGTATTTCATAAATGAAAATACCATATCAATACGGTATTTCATAATTTTCCAATCATTAATTTATAAGTCATCATATGACTAAAAAGTCAATGAGTTGACCAAAAGTCAACTGTTGACCAAAAAGTCAACCGGTTGACTAAAAGTTAACTTTATGGAAAAAATACTAGAATTTATTTCTTAAGCACATAGCATTCTGATTTTACCGATACATATAACCGTTTATGTGTATTCGGTGAAAATCATATATGTGTATCAATCATACACATTACTCTATAAATTTATATTTCATAGGATTTAAGTACGTGCTTGGTGTGACTCTAGGGCCCAACTATAAGACTTGGTAGTGGATCATATCCACAAGTACAATAAAGGTGCTAGCTACACATGAAGACTACCCGGGTATTAGTTGAGATAAATGTCTGCAAGATGCTTACACAATTTTATCAAGACCACTCAGTGATAATGCCGTACAGTCCGGTCTCTTTGTCAAACTATGTCAAACTATTGAGCCTAGGGTATGGAAAACTGTTAAACCCTAATTGCTCAATTAGTGTTTGTTGATATTAAACTCATAACCTATAAGATCAAACTGACACTCAATTTATCTTATTTACCTCAGCCAAGGATTTTCAGGTTATAGTTATATCAAACAATCTTATGACATCAACCCCCTATAATGGGAGAGACGAATCCCATATTGGCATCTCAATATCTACTTATGTCTCGGGATGTACCCAACAAGAACTGTAATGCACAACTCGATGAGAACTGTGGTTAGGTAAAAGTCTAAGTACACCTATACTGACATGTAAGATATTGCACCCATGCCTCAGGTCATGAGACTACTATGTACTATATCACTTGAGAACTTCTATTTGACAGTTAAGTATAATTACCAACTAGATATTCTCGATGAGTCGTTCAGTCAACTCATTCAATAATGAGTTACTTGTAGACTATATCTTAATGTCTTACATCAATGATCTAAGAGATGGATCATCGTCCTTCCAAAGGAGAAATAGAGTATACACTAGCCTTACCAAAGTGGAGATGTCCTATTTCAACACTTCATCGACTAGGAACATTTTAGAATATATGTCAACGACAAATCATATCTCTTCATTACGATCATATCCGAAAATGTCTGATAGTCTAGTATCATTCTAAGGACTTTATCTGTATTTAAAAATACCAGATAAATCTGACCAAAATAACATACTATTATTTTGAACAATGATGATATATTCATATAGGTCCTGTTATAATATACAATTATTGCCTGCAGAGCACCTATATCAACAGTTTGTATTGGAAGATTGTTAAAGTTACGGGTTAATTGTTAAGATTACGAGTTAATTGTTAATGATACGGGTCAATTGTTAAGGTTATGGATC
>BQKN01066020.1:720487-740027 GCA_022839385.1 Asparagus kiusianus
AGAGAGAGAGAGAGAGAGGATTCATAACCTTAACAATTGACCCGTAACCTTAACAATTAACTCGTAACATTAACAATTAACCCGTAACTTTAACAATCTCCCAATACAAACAACGAAAAAATAATAAAATAATCCTCATCAATCATCTCAGTACATCATGATAAAGAGAGAGAAAACAAAAATAATAAAATAATCCTCATCAATCATTTCAACTATCATCTTAGTACATCATGATAAAGAGAGAGAGAGGGGGAAGGGTATTATGGTCTTCACATATTTTAATCTCTTGGGTTTTATGTTTTGGGGGCTCAGAGAATAGAATCTTTATTTTTGAGGACAAAACACTCATTGACAAAGTCTTGGGGGGTGGAAAGCACATTTGCATGGCTTTTGGGGGCTGAAAGCATTTTTCCCAAAATTTTAAATAAAAGATAACGAAGGATCATGCTTCATTTCTCTGCTCCTAAAATAGTATGAATATCTACTCTTCTATACTCACAGGGCCCAACAAATCACTATTTAAGCTACACTAAATACTATCATGGATAATTGCAGCATGAAGGGTAGCATAAACAGTAAATGCTACTATTCATTCTACAGTGTTTTACTGTATTATAAACAGTGAAGTAAATTAAATGTATTAAAACATGGATTCTCCTTCAAGTATAGAGGAGTGGATATGATTTTTAAATTAAATGTATTAAAACTTAGATCATTCTTTAGTATATAGGAGTAGATATGATTTCTAATTTTAGGCGTATAATAATTAAATCAAATGTAACTTAGAGGAAGGCAAGTTTAAAATACGGTACTTAAAAAAAAGATCTGTGCTTTGCACGGGGTACACACTAGTTAGTTTTTATATAAAGGGGAAATCTCGTGCTCTTATTTCTCGTCTTCTTCATTGCTATTAGTTTTTATGCACGCGGTTAAATACCACGATTAATTATTTTTAATTATTTTCTTACTAAAACTTGTTCCTCATTTTACTTTAATAGTTTTTGTTCACTTATGTCTCTAAGCTTTAGCATTATGATTATTTATTTCTTTGATGTTTGTTTCTATAGGTTACACCAAATTTAAATTTTCATATTGATAATTGAATTGAAAAAATAAATATAATTTAAAATCAATTTGAATTTCATGATATTTGGACCAATATGAAACTAAGTTTGACTTGAGAAAGTTTAGTGTTGCAAAAGTGAAGAATACTTGAAAAAATAGCGTTATAAAAGAAAAATGAATAGTTAAAACCAATAAGCCAAGATAATTAATTAAAATTGGACCGTAATGAAACTAAAGAGAATATGAACTTTATTCCTAATCATTGATAGACTTCATAAAAAATCATAAACTAAAGATTAATACTAACTCTAATACACTTTTATGTGATAAAAGAATCCACATAAGCATATAAAAGTACTAAATTTTTTATAAAAATCTCTTTTAATGATTTCTAATTTTACTAAAAATTAAATTATTCAAAAAATAGATCTTTTATCCTTCTATTTTATTTTTTATTGAGTCGAGAAAAATCAATCATTCTTGCCTTTATCTTTTTCTTAGGCAATTTTAGAGTAGTGTATTCATCGTCTACATCGATTGTGACACCATGCTTGAGCTAGATTTCTTGTGTTGTTATCTTTACTTTAGCCTGCTCATCTTTAATCTTTTTGTCTTATTTCACAAAGAATTTGAACGTATTTCTGATGTTCAACACAAACTTCTGAAAATATAGACTTTGATTATTTTTCTGGTTCAAAGAGAATAAACGTTAATTATATATATAAATTTTTTGTGTATCTAATCTTTTTCTTAAATAATGTTAGGAGTTACATTTATCTCTGCAATGAATTCTTTTATTTTGCATCTAATAAGAGTTTCTACTACATTAAATAATATTAGCTTTGCTCTGTACGTGTCATTTTCCACAAGGATGTGAACTAAATAAGTGTAATTTTTATTGTCAATTTGCCTTAGATTATAATGTTAATACTTGATTTTGATATGTTCATTTCATGAAGAATTGATATTACTTAACCTTGGTACTACGTCATTGGCGATTCTGTGTCATTTATCATTTGAGCACTCTTATTAACATCTCTATCCACCTTCTTGTTGCATCCTTTGCAAGCATAGAATCATAGCTCAAATCTATTGTAAATGGTAGTTATTTTTACATTATATGTGTAACAGCATGTTTGTATATTGATACACTATTTTTATGTTGTTTAATATTTTTCAAGGGGAACTTAATCAGTGCTTCTTTGATAGATATGTTAGAATGATGTTCGTACAATATCTCTTGTTTGAATAATAACAAACTCTCATTTACTATTAATATATTATGCAAGATAATGTATTTCAGGCATAAATATGTAGCAGTAAGATGTGGTTTGACACGATGCAAAAATCAACACAAATGTTGATTTCATCCTTCGAACTATCAACGGTCAAGAGGCAATCATCGATAGTCAGCACTTAATTGATGGTTACAAGAGCCAATTCGGAGAAAAATAGAAACATGAATAAAAACCATCAATGATCTACAGTGAGTCATCAATGGTTATAGGAAACCATCGATGGTGTTAGGAGATAATCAAATAAATTCAAAAGCCAAAATCAGCACCATCCATGGCTAAATTGAGCCATCGATAATCACCAAGGGACCATTGTAGGTGTCAAAAAATGTCTATAGGTCCCAAACACAGCTCAAGGTTTGGAGAATACGAAGAACGTCATCATTTAAGTCAAAGGAGATCATCTAATGCCAAAGAAAGCAAAGAAGAACTTAAAACAATACAACAGAGGGCTCAGGACTATCTCACAGTTGGTGAGATAGTCTACACTATCTCGTGTATCCGAGACAGTGTTTACTGTCTTGAATATGCGAGACAGTAAAAGATGTCTTGCCCACTGTGAGATAGCTCCCTGGCTTTTCTGATAGTTTTGCGACTTTTCATAGGGTCCACTTGGCTCCACAACTACTAGGAAACGTGCACTAATGACAATGGACGGTTTTAGGCGAGAAACACGCTCACTATCCTAAAAAACATGGTATTAAACACAATTTAAGAGAGTGGATGACGGTTATAAAATAGGCTGAAACTACCCTTTTGGCCAAGACAGTAAACACAGTCTCGCCTAAAGGAGAAGGTAATCATCAGTTATTTCAACTCCTTTTCAGCAGTTACGGCTTCCAAATGCTATAAATAGCCCTTTGGCACACTTGTGAAGAGGGGGATGATTGAAGAGCAGAGATTTGACTTTTGGTGAGCTTTGAGCATAAGAGAGAGTCCTTCACTGTTTTCAAGTAATCTCGAGAGCCTTCGGTGTTTCCTTAATTTCAAATATTGATTTGATTTTGAGAAGAGTATTTATCTTACTTTACTAAGATATTTACTTTTGCTCTTGTTTTCAAGTCAAAACATCAACATCAAGCCTTCTTCACGATCAACTTGAATTATTGAATCAGTGGTCCACGAATTAACGCACCCCCGGTACAGACAAAGATCCCACGCAAATAGAGGCTGTTAAATAATAGTTTCTACATTTATTTCTAGGGAGCACCCTAATTTTGTTTTCTTTGTAAAGAGAAGTTTTGCAAGTGTAAGGCTCACTCTTTTGTTTCCATCAAAATAATTATAATGGAAGCTGTAATAAAACTTATTCCTGATGTAAACACGCTGGCGACCATAGTAGGAGTTTAACAGTCTCAGCGTCGAGGTTGTCGTGTCACAGCCGATCAAGATCTCGGTTGACTTAACGATCAAATACGAGTTTGACCAAGCTAAGTTCGAGGAGTATCTCTCCTCATCTTCATCAAGGTCTTCCTCTCCCCGCAAGTGCAGGAAGATTTTATCTTCGAAGAAGGTTTTCAATCTTCAACTCCGATGAAGGCTATGGGTGATGATTCTCATGCAAATGTTGTCGAGGCTTCCCCTTGCAACACTACTTCGGCGACCAACAAAGCTGGAGGCTCTGCTCACAACGGCTCCTCCCCAGTTAAGGAGTCGTTCAACAATAATATAAGTTCACCAACTCTGACGGAGAGGGCTCGTCAGAGATAACATCAACGACTAGCTCGTTAGCTTTCCAAGGTGTTGGAACAGGTTGATGGAGTTCGCTACTATGCGGACTTGGAGTCAAGGAAGCATCGGGTAATCCAGCTGCCTCAACGGGAGGTTACTGTCACTTCCTCCAAGCCATCAACTAAGGAATAGGTTCTCATCAAGAGGACTCATTCGACGAGGAAGGAACGCATCCAGAAGCACTATTCATGTGCCGTGCACATGTGTGCCTGTAGGCTGTCTAAAAAATCACGATGGATAGTTGATCCTCATGGATTAAGAAGAGATTACGAGGTGATGATTCCTTCAAATCAAGAAGCAGAATTCATCCTTGCAATCGAAACATAAGCAATTTCCAAATCACTGCATCCGCGGCTCTACAATTGCCACAAATACAACCTCATATTTGAGATGATTGATCTTAATGGCTGCGACAACAACATGACCAATATTATATTAGCAACTATTAGAGATGCTGATGAGCAGTGTAATGATTTCAGAAATAAAAGGTTGGACTTAGTTGGTGAGTTGCTTGGTAGAGAGCTATGGGCAAATAATCACAGATTCCCATCAAGTTCCAACAATGAAAGCTATAATCAAATAGCTTTCGTGCCGATAAACGAAGGTTGCAAATAGAGGACTTTTCACATAGATCGAGAAGAGTTACAATTCAACGACGCTTCCGATAGCTGATGAAAAAACTCTATTCAGTGGCCTTCACAATCAATAGTGAGAGTTACAATTTGACGACTTTTACATCCTATAACAGGCAAAGATCAATAAGCAGTAGCCTTTGCAATGTTATAATGGACGAGGTTACAAGTCAACAACCTCTCTTAAATGCAGAATTCACTTCTGCGTTTCTCAAACTCAAAACGCACACACCCTGTGCGTTCTCCAGCAGACATCTAACTCTGTAACGTAGAGTTAAAGCATATAACGCACACCTAACGTGCGTTCTCCAACAGACTCAACCATGCGTCCCGAACTCTTGACGCAGAGTTGAATTTCAACGCACAAGCGACCTGTGCGTCTCCAATTCCAGAACGCATGCGACCTGTGCATTTCAGACCTTTGACAAAGATTGAACTCTGCGTCTCAGGCCTTAGACGCAGAGTTAAGGCCTAGAACGCTAAATTAGGCGTTTGACTTTTTCAAACACAAGCCGAACGGTCTCAAAACCGTTATCCCACGTTCTGAGGGATTTTCACCCACTTAGGAGCGGATTTAGGGGTTGGTTACACCCCTAATCCCCCTATAAATAACCGACTTACTCAACTGAGTAAGAGGTTGACGAGTGCTGGCATTAAAAACCACCTAAGGTTAGTAGATCTCGGCAGCAAAACCGCACGGAGGAGGAGATTTCTCTGAAGATCTACGAACTACTTAGTAGTTAGTACATTAAATCTAAGGAGATCCCTTCATCAACGGCAAATCAACTTGGCTATTAACCGAATCTTCGGTTTTAACAACTCTGTTACAGAGTTTCAACTCACTCTGAGTTCTAAAACTCGTTAAGAGTTTGGAATTAAACTTGCAATGCAGGTTAAATATACTATTCAGTTATTCGGTCTTCACTAACTCTTTTCAGAGTTTTCAACTCGTTCTAAGTTTCTTAAACTTGTTAAGAGTTCTAAACCGAATTCATCACACAAGTCAATCGTTCTCGTGAGATAGTACGGTCGGATCATCAACGGAGAGCAAATTCGACGCGAGCATTCGAAGGAAGCACTACATCGCTACCAAGAAGAACCCAGTTTTAAACAAAGGGGAGAATCGAATTCATTCTCCTCTCTTTTGTAATTGGAAATCCAAATTGTAATTGATTTTGAGAGAATACAAGTCAATTTTCTTTCATTTTCTTTCACCATGAATTTTCCACAAACAAAAGATAGCGACTTTGCTAGGGACTAGCTTCTCTGACGAGGAAGTGGTGGCGCAATCCGACGTCCACCTCACGGGAACCACCATCGAAACTCTCGTCGCAGAGTTCGACCAAGCCAAGTACGAGGAGGCTCTCTCCTCTGGGTTACTTAGCCCTAAAGCTAAGCGTGATACCCGCAAGACCTCTAAGGAGGTCGTAACTACTGCTAAGATGCCAAAGAAAGCCCTCTCCTTTGGCCAAGACCTTAAACTCGCTCTGCGAGTTGAAGATTCCACACCCATATCACTACAGTGTATAATAGGTCAGAAGAGACCTATGGGAGAGGAATGTCCCACCAACGCCGACGACGCTGCGGCCAAGGCGTTGAAACAGGCCAAGAAAAATGCTGCTCGACGAAGGAGAAGATCTGTACGACGAGCTTATTTACGGAATAACCGAGCTATCGCCCAACGCAAAGACTGTGTTTCTGAGCCTCTGCCCGAACTCTGCATTTCTGCTCCAGAACGCACACTTCGTGGCAGTGAACCCGATTATGAACCACGGGTAATCCAGCTTAAACGCGAACCCCAGTGGTGCGTTGTTCAAACTAGACGCACACCTCAGGGGTGCGTCTCAGAATCGAAACGTGACCTTCAAAGGCACGTTCAATCATCTAAACGCACACCTCAAGTGTGCGTTCAATCAAAACATGACCCTCAAGGGTCTGATCAATCATCTAAACGCACACCTCAAGTGTGCGTTCAATCAAAACACGACCCTCAGGGGTCTATTCAATCATTCAAACGCACACCACAAGGGTGCGTTCAATCAAAACCTGACCCTCAGGGGTCTGGTTCGTTAACCAAACGCACACCACAAGTGTGCGTTCAACCAAAAAACGACCCTCGGGGGTCTGTTTCAACATCAAAACGCACACCACAAGTGTGCGTTCAACCAAGACAAGACCCGTAGGGGTCTGTTTCATCAGTTAAACACAGGTCTCGACCTTGTGTTTATAAACCTAAATGCGACCCTCGTGTTTCTTCTCAGGAACACGACACGGTCCGTCAGGTTCAAAAGGGACGGCATGGATTTAAGGTTCATGTCCAACCCATCCAAGGGCAGGGGGTTCCATCTCCACCCTCACGAAATCTTTCCCAGGTCTCCGACTTGCGTGAGTTACTATCAAGAGGAAGACCAACACATCAAGGGACGCATTCGTGCCAATGTGAGCGGCTCATCTCTGCTGTCCTCTCCGAATGCAGCTGTTGCTCACCTACACCTAGGAAATCGGTGTTCAACAGATTGACAAATGTCGTTAGGCCTCCCAAACGACAACGTCGCCATAAGAAGGCCTCTGAAATTGAATATCCTGAGGTCACTATCAACATGATCGGTAGAGGAAGAACCTCGCATACTGATTCTGATGAGTCACAAAGAAGTCATTCCCCGACTGTTAGGGAAATTTGTGACGGGTTCGAACGGGTATATCAGCATACTCGGACTCGGACAGGAGCTATCCGTCCGGTTAACTATCAAAAGTTAGCCAAAGGAATTACGACAAGTGATGAACATTCGGCAATAGCCGAATCTCAATCTTCAAGCTCTGTTGGAGTACAAGAGGCTCACGTTTACATGTCAGGAGGCTCCAAAGATTTAGCCAAGAGAGTGGACGAACATCACGTCATGCTCCAGGCACAGCAAGAGACCCTTCTCCAAATGAAGGATATGTTGGCCCAGCTCCTTACTGAAAAAGGTCAAAAACCTGAATCTTCCCGGAGGACAACCTCAAAAGGGAAACAGAAAGTGACCAAACATTTAGATCGTGAGACTCACAACCTGGAGTCTTCTTCTGAAAATGAGAAGGAGATGGAAAGAGAATTGCAACCTCAGTTCTCTAAAATGGATGAGTTGGAAGCTCGCCTTAATGAAATCGACAACAGAAACGAGCTTCGTGAAGAAGGGGTGATACGGCCTTATCCTGCTGAGTGGGACACCGTTCCATACCCACCAAAGTTTAAAGCTCTAACCTTGTAACCCTTCGATGGTACAGGATCACCAAATCAGCACATCTACTACTTCAAGTAACAGACTGGAGATGTGGTAGCGAATGACGCCATCCTGACGTGACTGTTCATCGGTACCCTCAAGGGTGTCGCCTTTGAGTGGTTTATGAAGCTGCCTACTGGATCTATTCAGAAATGGGTAGATTTGGAAAGGCTATTCTTGGCCAGGTTTTTTAAGGATGATACAGAAGTTTCAGTCCCGACTCTTCTCGCCACCAAACAGAAGAAGGGAGAGTCCATCAAGGCTTACGTGGAGAGATTTTGCAGCATGGCATTGCGATGCCCCTCAGGTATGACCCAATCGACCTTGGTTGAAACTTGCAGGCACAACCTGCAGACTCAGCTCCTTGCCCAGATGGGGGTAACGGAGTGTCGCTCCTAGAGACAACTGGTGTCCTAAGGAGAGCAAGCCGAAGAGATTGTTGCTCGAGTGAAAGCCGAAGAAGTTGCACAGCCCAAACCACAATAGCAGCGCAATCAGAACAATGCTCCTCGATCTAAGGGAAAGGAGACTTTGGCTGCCGACGCCAACACGCAAGCATCGCCACCTGCTAAGCAAGGCAAGGCACCCAATCAGCAAAGAGTGCCCAAACAGTATTCCTTTAAGGAGGAGCATGTGGACACCTTGTTCCAGTTACTGCAGAAGAACAACAAGTTACAGCTTCCCGAAATCAGGAAGCCGGAGGAAGCAGGGAAGGTAGATGACCCTAATTACTACCGCTATCATAGATTCCTAGGGCATCCTACCAGAAGGTGTTACGTCTTTAAGGACATCCTCCAAAATTTGGTGAATGCCAATGTGCTCACTCTGAAACCTGAGCAAAAGACTATGTCCACCAATATGACAGCAGTCCAGTTCGGTGACTTCCCTCCAGTGACGACCGTAGATGGCGTTGTTCCCATCCACAAAGGAGAAATGCACCTGAAGAATACTGACTTGCACAGTCAGAAAGACAAGGGGTTGGTACCATTCACCACCCCGAAAGGAGAAATCATGTGGGTCCATCCTGATCTGGTGGAAGACCAACAGTGGACGAACACCTCGTCCAAGAAGAAAGGAGGAAAGGCTAAGTCTTCCAACATGATTAGCCCCTCCATTACTGAGAACGATGACCACCTCAAGACCCTTACGGATTCAGAAGAGGAGAGGATTTCCCTAGCAGCATACCCGAGAGACAACCTTGGCACTCGGTCAGGAAAGGCTTACTTGAGAGACTACAACCAGAATACTCAAGAAGCTGAAGAACAGCCCCAAGACGCTGGGGGTTATGTACCAAGGAAGCCGGCCGATAAAGGGAAACAAAAGGAGATCCGGTTCAACAAAAATCTTCACCAAGAACCCGGAGAGTCGAGCGCTCCTTTTCAATTCAATGTCATGGCACAGCTGGTCAACATACCGGCCAGAATTACACTATATGAGCTCCTAAGGTTGTTCAAAACCACTAAGGAAGCTCTAATTGAAGCATTGAAGAATACGGAGAGCTTCATCACATAAGTTGCTCCAATCCCTGAAGCTTCTGAAGACCAACATTGCCTGCAATGTCTGCAAGCTGCAAGAAGTTTACCCTGTATATCGTTTACTCAAGAAGATATGCAAGTTAAAAACAAACACGACAGACCTTTGTACTACACGGGATATATTGGATCTTTCGAAATCAGTCGTGTCCAGGTTGACCCGGGCTCCGCACTTAGTATCATGCCCTACAGGGTCATGCAGGTCTTAGGAATCCCTATGCACCAGTTGAACACTACCCAGACCACCATCTTCGGGTTCAATGCAAATAGTACTCGGCCCCTGGGAAAGATCAAACTCAGATGCCAAATTGGAGACCTTAAGTCTGAGGTAACGTGCTACATCATAGACGCAGACACTTCCTACAATCTATTATTAGGAAGACTCTGGATACATGCAAACCGCATTGTCCCGTCTACTCTACATCAGGTCATGAAATATGCTAATGATGAAGGAGAAGTCCGAACTCTAATTGCAGAAAAGTATCCCTTCCGAGGGGTGGAAAACTTTCACACGGACTCCGTTTTCTACCTGGAATCCCAGGAGAAAGAAGATGTAGACAGTGGCAATGAGGCCGACATTGAACCAGATCCTAAAGAAGATTGCCCGTGGGAACTGAATCTAAATGTAATGGGTCAGGATGAGAGTAATAATAATGTACCGAG
The DNA here is from genome assembly GCA_022839385.1 of Asparagus kiusianus. Classification (NCBI taxonomy): domain Eukaryota; kingdom Viridiplantae; phylum Streptophyta; class Magnoliopsida; order Asparagales; family Asparagaceae; genus Asparagus; species Asparagus kiusianus. The sequence continues at coordinate 730,666 of BQKN01066020.1, forward strand.
CGAGGGTAAATGGTGCATTAATGAAGATTTTATTTTGGCGTACTTCTCTGATGTGTCCTCTAAAAATAAACAAACAGAGAATGATCATAATGCAGGTACTAACTCGTGGCATACATTGCGTGCAGAAGCATCCCTTACATTGCCAATTAAGTCTTCCTTCACTTCAGATGAAGAAGTAGAAGATGCACAGAAGGCTATCTTCAAAGTCCCATCTAAAACGAAAGGGTAGAAGCCAATCTGTTTTGGTAAAGTCAAACCCGAACAACTCAAACGAGGAAGTTTAGAGGAAGACGACGGAGTTCCCCAATTCCATTACCATGAGCTCAATTCCATACATTTAATGAAACGAATGGGGTATAACTTTAATGAAAAACAGGGTTTAAATTTCGGAAAAGGTAGGCGAACGCCGATCCGAATGTCTCTAACCCCCGAAGGAAAACCTCCGGATTATTATCAAAAAACTAGAAGAGGCTTGGGTTATGTCATAACTCCTTCTGTCTCAGAAAATAAAATTAGTAATTATCTACGACAGGATTATTCATCCGGAACATCTTCCTAGGAATCCGACGTTAGTGTCGGACCTTTCTTTAAAAGTTTGACTGTGAACATGGTTTCAACTAGTCACGCAGATGAAGATGCAGGGGGTGATGAAGGGTTAATTGAATCAACCAATGACCCATGGATCAGACGTCTTAACATCTTATGGGATATGCGTTTCGAAAAACACGAACCACCCACTGAAGATAACGTAATCCAAGTCAACATGGGAGATGAATCTGACCCCAAACCAATTTTTATAAGTGAAAGCTTATTACCATCTGAGAAAGAAGATCTTATATCTCTCGTCCGAGAATATATAGATGTCTTTGCTTAGAATTATGAAGATATGCCAGGTCTCGACCCAAAAGTGGCCATGCATCGTCTCAACATCGATCCGGATGCCAAACCCGTTAAACAACAGCAAAGCAGGTTTCGTCCAGAGATCATGGAAGCAGTTGAGTCTGAAGTTAAAAAGCTTATAGATTCAGGCTTTATCAAAGAGGAACAACACCTGGACTGGGTGGCCAATATTGTTTCAGTGCCCAAGAAAAATGGTAAAGTCCGTATATACATCGACTTCCGCGATCTTAATGCAGCCTGTCCGAAAGACGAATTCCCGCTTTCTATCACGGATGTTATGATTGATAACACCTGCGGATATGAAAGAATGTCTTTCATGGATGGATTCTCCGGGTACAATCAAATCAAGATGTATCCTGAAGACGAAAAGCATACTGCATTCAGAACACCGCTGGGGGTGTATTGCTACACAGTGATGCCCTTCGGCCTGAAAAACGCAGATGCAACTTATCAACGAGCAATGAACACCATCTTCCACGAACATCTACGTAAGAAGATAGAATGTTACGTTGACGACATAGCAGTGAAAAGCCAATGTATGGGTGATCATCTTACAGATTTGAAGACAATGTTCGATATCATGCGAGAACACCAACTAAAAATGAATCCGACTAAATCATTCCTCGGAGTATCAAGTGGAAAATTCCTGGGATTTATTGTCACGTCCAAGGGAATTTCTCTGGATCCAGAGAAGGTGCGCGCCATCCAAGACATGCCGCCGCCAAAGAATCTCAAAGAGCTTAGAGGACTGCAAGGCAGATTAGCATACATCCGAAGATTTATATCTAATCTCTCGGGATGCTGCCAACCTTTCTCGAAGCTTATGAAGAAAGGTGTATCCTTTGTCTGGGATGAAGAATGCCAAAAAGCATTTGAAGAGATTAAGACCAACCACCTGTTCTCGTGGCCCCAATATCGGGAAAACCATTCCTGTTATATGTAAGGGCTATGGATCATTCTCTAGGGGCTTTACTAGCCCAGAACGACAATCAAGGGCAAGAGCAAGCCATTTATTACCTAAGCAGGACCATGATGGGAGCCGAACATCGATATAACCCGGTCGAAAAAGAATGTCTCGCTTTGGTATTCGTAATTCAAAAAATGCGACATTACCTAGTTGGACAAACAATTCATGTCATCTCTAAGGTGAATCCCTTAAGAGTCCTGATGACGAAACCATCGTCTCTAAACTGTCGACTCGCAAAATGGGCCATTCTCTTATCACAATATGACATGCAATTCATGCCCCAAAAGGCGGTCAAGGGTCAAGCATTGGCAGACTTCTTAGTCGATCATCCGGTGCCAGGGACATCTAAATTGTATGAAGAATTGCCCGACGAAGTCGCCGAAGCTTGTGTCACTCAAGAATCTACACAAGTATGGAAATTATTCTTCGACGGCACATCTAGAGAAAATCCTCATGGAGAAATTACCGTGGGAGTAGGGGTGGTGTTCGTCTCCCCAAACGGTCACGTGATCCCAAGAGAATTCTCCCTAATCGAACCTTGCACCAACAACGTAGCTGAGTATAATGCTCTGTTACTAGGGATGCAATTTGCCGAAGAACTTAATATTCAACATCTCGAGGCTTACGGTAACTCTCAGCTCATCGTAAATCAAGTTCGAGGGGAATACGAAGTACGTCATGAGGACTTAATCCCGTATTACTTCGCAGTGCTAAAGCAAGCTAAGAAGTTCGAAGGATTCTTTATTGAATACATTCCACGAGGCCAGAATGCTTACGCAGATGCTTTGGCTTCATTGGCAACTTCGCTGGCATTACCGCCAGGTGCCAAAACAACGATTCCAGTCACAGGATGTGAACTATACTGCTCTAAGATTCCTACGGAGGAAAGCTCAGACAAGACAATGATAGAAGAAGTCTGTACAACCTCCATGGAGTTCGAATCTAGAGATTAGCGATTTCCGTATATCGACTATATCCTGTACGGAATTCTGCCCGACAATCCTAAAGAAGCGGCCGCCATCAAGCAAAAGGCCCTCCGATTCTATTACGATGCAGTTTCTCAAATCCTGTATCGTAAGTCGCATGATGGAATTCTGCTCCGATGCCTCTCTTGTAAGGAAGCAAGAGACGCCCTCAAGGAAGCTCACGACGGAATGTGCGGAGCTCATCAACCCGGGGTTAAATTAGGGGATCGCCTCCGACGAATTGGCTATTACTGGCCAAAGATGTTCTCAGACGCAGTTAATTACGCTAAACGTTGTCACGCGTGTCAGATTCATGGGGACTTTATCCACCAAGCACCAAGTAACTTGCACCCCACTTCCGCATCTTGGCCATTTGAAATGTGGGGTATGGATATCGTGGGGCCAATCTCTCCTCTGACTTCCAAAGGGCACCGATTCATTCTAGCCGTAACCGATTATCTCTCCAAATGTTCAGAGGCGGTCCCTCTCAAAGAAGTTAAGACTTCAAATGTGATTAAGTTCATCAAACATCACGTTATTTACCGCTTTGGAGTCCCGAGACGAATAGTTCACGACAATGGAACACAATTCGTCAGTTTTGGGTTTCAAAGATTTTGTGATAAATTCAGAATCCAAAGTGTTGCATCTACGGCTTATTATCCACCAGCAAATGGCCTTGCGGAAGCTTTTAACAAAACCATTGTGAAGCTTCTTAAAAAGTTTGTTTCCAAGAGCCGACATGATTGGGACGAAAGGCTCGGCGAATGCCTATGGGCTTACCGTACGACGGTAAGGACCCCTACGAGAGCTACACCATTCTCTCTGGTATATGGCTGTGAAGCTGTATTGCCATTAGAGATCCAAATCCCTTCTCTGAGAGTCACGATCATAACTGGACTAACAGAAGAGGAGAAACATCAACGACGTCTGCAAGAACTTGAAGCCCTAGACGACAAACGACTTCAAGCTCAGCAGCAGATCGAATTGTATCAAGCTCGGATTTCCAAAGCCTACAACAAAGAGGTTAAGGAACGGACTTTCAAGAAAGACGATTTGGTTTTGGCCAACAGACGACCCATGGTGATGACACACAAAACCAAAGGGAAGTTTAATCCTAAATGGGAAAGGCCCTTCGTAATAGAGTCAGTCTATTCGAGTGGAGCTTACCACCTTATTAATCAAAAAGGAGGCAGGCTTATGATGCCAATTAATGGGAAGTTCCTTAAGAGATATTTTCCGTAAATCATGTAGCCCACTTCTTTCTTTTGTAAGTTCTAGCTGAGTCGGGCTGGGGGTTGCCAGTTCATAGTGTATTTCGGGAATAAATTGTAATTTTCCTGTCTTGTATGTTGTCATGTTAACATTACACCTCTGACAATTAAAATTTTCTGGAGTTATTCTAAGTAATAATAAAGAGAACTTTAGCTTTCATGCCAAGTTAACACTACACCTATGGCATTTGCATTACTTTTCATTGTCCTGAACTAGATTTCAATGAAAGAGATGATGAAAAGCAAAATGATATCATTTTCATTCAATATTGTTAATGTGAATACAAAGTGAAGACAATTAAAATGAAAATGATACAAAATTATTCCCTAGCTAAAAAGCAATTCAAATCCTAAGCGTCGGGGCCCATCAGCCTAAAGGACTTGAGCTTAGATTTCAAAGCCAATATTTTCTCCTCACGAGCCTTTTTGACTTCTTCTGTTACCTTGCTCTTGAGATCCTCTTCATTTGGTGCTGCTTTTGCAATCTCTCGCCGAAGCTTGTCAGCAGCGATAACCTCATCACAATAGCCTTTGAAAAGCCCGTCACAGTAACCAGCTAATCCCTTTATAACTTCCATGTCGCCCGCTAATCGAGCAATTATCTGAGATGGCTCAACACCAGCACGGGTAAGTTCTGTTGCAGTATCCTGAATACCTATAGCAAAACTGCCCAGGTCCACTTGCACTTGGAGATGTTTCCCACGCAGGCGAGCAATACGAGATTTTGTTTCAGATAGACTCTTCTGAAGAGCCTCTTACTGTTGTGCTTTCAAAGCCCTGGCCTCAGAAAGAGCCCGATCCACTTCTGGTCCTATGTCGTCGCATTGCAGCATGGAAAGGAACTCCAACTCATACTCCAAAATAATAATGCTCTCGCGACAATTATCGGTCCACAATGCATTCCCCTAATTCCCGATCTTGGTGAGACACTCCAGCAGATGGGGTTCAAAAACCTTGAAACTCACGTCCCCGAGACTAACGACGTCGATAGTTATTTGCATCCAATGCTCTAATTGTTCGACAAGCTTCCCCAAATTTTCCGAGCTTGGGGGTGGAGCAGTCGGATAAGTAAAACAATTCACATAATCAGTGTGAATGGGACGGTCAATAGCTTCAGAGGACGGTCCTTTGGGCATATTTGATGTTGAACCTGGGATGGTCGATCCCTGCCCAGCCGCCATCACTTCAGGACCGGGAGGAACGGCCTGGAGCATAGCATCCTCTTTATTCTCAGGAGATGCAGCACGTGCTGACTTTATAGCATCTCCCATCAACTTGGCCCTTTTGGAAGTCTTAGCTGCAGTAGGTTTCCGTTTGCGAATTCTTCTGTCATATTCGCATGCCTCCTCGGCAGTAAGGGCCTTCTTCCCGGATGACCTCAAAGAGCGAGGCTCGAGAGTGGGTATCTCCCCTGGGACTTCATTAATTATCTTTTCCTTAGAGGACCCAGTGGTTGGTGGTTTCTCTATGGCTTCCTCACCCCCGACCATCTTCCGCTCGCACGATAAATAATCACCAATCCCCGGTAGTCGAGTCCGAGCGGAACCACTCCTAGATTTATAAAACTCTCGAATTTCATTTACGCAAGATGTGTACACATCGTATTCTGAGATTCGAGAGACTTCATCAAACCAATCGCGGAAGTCCACTATGGCGGAACAACTAGGCGGCAAGTTGGGCAGAGTAAACTGTGCATGAGTCCCCCGGGCAGAAAAGAAATACCAAGCACGAGCCCCTTCGTATAGATTTTCGATGTGAGCTAATAGCGGGTTAGGGTTACCAACATAAAGCTGGTCATACCTAAATTGTTGAGCGAAACGCGAAGGAATATATGGCTCAATAATGCATCTCTCGCCTAGTCGGAAGACCAGGTAGCCCCCTCTGATGGCAAGAAGCCATTGGAAAGTCCCCGTGTTTAAAAGAGAGGATCCTTCGATAACCACGTCGCCAAACTTCAGACCTTCTTCTTCTGCCCCATCAAAACAAGGGCGGCAGCAAAAAAAATCATAGTTGTTTTCCAAAGACAAGAGTTGTCTAGCCCGGACTATGTACACAGTTGTGCATGTGGCTGACTCAAGCATCTGGGTGAAAGGAACAGAAATTTCATTATCATGCATGATCCCCGTCATCAAAGAGGGACAATGCAGCACAAACCAAGCCACTAAATAGGTATAGGGCATTGGTGTGCCGGGTTGGGGAGTCTTCCAAACTTTCCTCCCGGCAACATTCATCTCCTTAACATCGAGGAGTTCTGAAACCAAATCTCATAATCCTCTCTGCAAACAGCCTGTCATCGCAGAGAGAAGACATAGAGGTTTTCCATGAGCTAGAAGAACGGTTGGATAGACGACCTCAACCAAGATCGATTTGGCCGGTCTCGACGGCACGACGCACCGTTTCAACCAGAGCATTAAGAAACCAGCGAAGAGGGCCATGTCAGAAATGGGAATTGCAGCTTAATGATGGAAACTCTCGAATTCGTTGCCAGCTTCAAACCCATCCTCTAGACACTGATTCTTATAAGTAGCATTAGGAGCCTTGATGCGAGCTTTAATGCTCCTAGCAGAACTGACAGCAAGACGGGTCACCATTGAATCTTTCTAACCCAAGTTCTGAAATAAATAATCTGCCCAAGCAGTATGCATGAGGCCACCCCCACGCATCCCGGCGACCTGAGCACAGATGTGGAAATGACACATCAACTCCTAAAAAGTGTCGTATATCTCCGGATGAGCAGTTTTCAGAATGGATAGTTCCTCAGTGATTGAAACCAATTCTTCATAGGGCATTTGCCCAAAGGATAGTCCCGATACTGCATGCATCTTATGGAGAGCAAATCCTAACTCCCCGACTGGCGTGAAGAAGGTGCAGCTGTCCGGATTATACCTCTCCAACATAGCAAAGAAGGAGGGATAGTTCTGAGTGATCCCACGCCTCGTGGCCTAGGTCGGTACTGTCAGACCGGACTGAACAAGAGGTCCCTCAAGTTTCTCAAGGACGAAGTCCACCATACGTGTCCACCAGCCATCTTCTCCAGAGAACACCCAACCTGGAGAACGAAAAGCTTGCATGGGAAATTCACCTCGAGCAGCAATAAACTGACGTATGAAGACATTCGCTGGAAGAGGTGCTTCCCGAGCAAGCTCCTTCTTCTCAAATCTGCCAGGTCTCAAACCCTTGAGTTGTCCGCCAATTTGAACACGAGATGATCGACTTGATCTAAATGATATGTTCTCCTTCTCTTTGACAAGGTCAAAGGCCAAGCCCCTACGACCACCAACAGTCAAAAAGTATGAAAGTGGGTACATCCTCTTCATGCTTGGAAGAAAGAATAAACGATCATCGAGTTTTCGCAGCATACGAGAATCCTCTACATCCCTAACTTGGCCATCAGCTAAGATATGGTCTCCGAACAAGAACGAGGGTTTGACGAATTGATCCAGACCCGCAGGAGTTTCCAGATCCACATTAGTGATCAGAGCTCTAAGAGTGGAACACCCAGTAAACCTAATTAAATGTGTCCGCTCTAAGCTAGGGGAAGTGCATAAGGGAATCTCCCTACGAAGACCAAAAGCTCTCCCTACTTCAGGATCATCGGTATAGCTGAAGTGCTGCTCCGACAGAAGCGACACATTGGGAAAAAGCACTACGAAACAAGAAACTAAAATTAGTAATAAAAAAGAATTGCTAATGAAAAGAACCAGATTGAACACTCTTTGAAATCTGTGTTTCTAAACCTGAACACAGACTTCAAAGTCTGCACGCAGACTTCAAAATCTGCGTTATTGATCCTAAACGCAGACTTCAAGGTGTGTGTTATCTCTTTTAAACGCGGACATCAAATTCTGTGTTATTTATCTTAAACACAGACATCAAATTTTGTGTTATTTATCTTAAACGCAGACATCAAATTCTGTGTTATTTATCTTAAACGCAAACATCAAAATCTGCGTTATTTGTCTTTAACGCAGACTTCAAGATCTGCTTTCTTAAATCTTCAACGCAGACTTCAAACTCTGTGTTATTCAAGGTTTACGCAGAATCCAAACTCATGCTCAGAGTTCATAATTAACGCAAAGTTCCAACTGTGCGTTCCAACCAAAACGAGTCATCTTCCTCATTGACAAGAACCCATCTAGGGTTTTCAGAGAACTTGTCGAAACAAGTTATTGTGGCCGCCACTTACCACAGCAACGAGGTCCAAGCAGCGGCGGCGGCAATGTCAAAGCACCCGTGAGAACAGCAACGCCGCCGGCGTTCTCGGTCGGTGACGCCTCCAAAGCGGCCTTAGCGACCTTCTTAGAGCCCGAGCTCATCCTCCTAGGTGCCATGGGTGCAGCTGATCGGAGAAGACGAAGTTCGTCGGTGAATCAATTAAAACGAGAATTCTCGTTCTTAGAACTAAGCAAGGCAGAAAGAGTCAAATGACTCTTGATGTGACCTTACAGGCCTATTTATAACAGCCGTCAAGCTGTTAAATCGGTTCGAGACTCTAAGAAAGAATCCCAACCAATTCTGAAACGCAATCTTCTGCGTTAATTGATAAGATCGGTTAGATCTTAACGCAGAGTTCACTTCTGCGTTCAAGCCCCAAACGCCAGGCCTAGCCCTACGTTATAAGAGTTCTTAACTCTACATTTTGAATCTCAAACGCAAAAGTCAAACAATGCGTTAAGATTATTTGAAACAAAGGACACACCTTTGTATTCGCAAAACATGATACTTATTCCTTAAGTTCATGAACTCTTTTAACATGGAATTGGTAAACCTCTATATTTCCTCAGCAGAGTTTAAATCCTCCTCAGGTTAATATTACACCTCAGACGAATGTCATCCCCATAGAGCTTGAATTTAGCTGACATCATTGTAACGATAATTCCTCTGTCAAAATCCACTTATCGATTCTCATCAAGGGAACGATAAGTCTCCAAATCATTCAAATCATGATCAATTTACTAACTCTCCCCAACGAAGTAGTAAATATCCAATTTATCGGCTCTTCTTAATAGAGTGATAAAATTCTCAAAATCTTGTTCGAATCACAAGTATTGTAAATCATCACTCCGATGATAAATCGCTTAGCAAGTTTCCCCAGCGAGACGCTAAGTCCCCTAGATGTGTTCAAATCATATCAATATTTTTCCTGTCACGTTAATATCACACCTCTGACAAAAATCTACTTATCGACTCTCTCCAATAGAGCGATAAGTCCTCAAAATTGCTCCGATCGTAATATTTTTCCTGTCACGTTAATACTAC
>BQKN01066020.1:740699-752589 GCA_022839385.1 Asparagus kiusianus
AGCGATAAGTCCTCAAAATTGCTCCGATCGTAATATTTTTCCTGTCACGTTAATACTACTCCTCTGACAAAAATCTACTTATCGACTCTCTCCAATAGAGCGATAAGTCCTCAAAATTGCTCCGATCGTAATATTTTTCCTGTCATGTTAATACTACACCTCTGATAAAAATCTACTTATCGACTCTCTCCAATAGAGCGATAAGTCCTCAAAATTGCTCCGATCGTAATATTTTTCCTGTCACGTTAATACTACACCTCTGACAAAAATCTACTTATCGACTCTCTCCAATAGAGTGATAGATTCCCAAATCTCTGTTATGTTAACAAGACACCTCTAACAGTTCTAACCCGTTTGAACCAGTTAATTCTTCTACAAAGGAATAACGAGTGTTCATATACCCATCCCCAACAAGTTAAAATTTTTCTAGAATTATCTTAGATGATAATAAAGGAAATTTTAAAAATTGGGCATTTTCCATATAACTTCATTGTTGCAAGTCAGAACACGACACATGCAATAAATAGAGACAAGCCAAAATCACTCTTTTTATTTTACTCAGAAATATTATGGAGTGATACAAAAACCCTGTTCTTATCAAGCAAAAAGAACGATACATAATTAAGCCTTTGGACCAGCAAAAGTGAAAGACGCAAACCGAGATTTTATAGCAGATAGTCTTTCCTCGTGAGCAGCCTGCACCATCACCTCGGCTTTCTTCCTAAGTGCGCTCTCGTCCAGTGCAATTGCATTAGCTTCCTTTTGGATAAGTTCAAGGTCCTGCACCGACGAACGATAGGTGGTATAAGTCTTCACACTTTCTAATGTGAGCCTTTTCAAGATCTCTTCCTCTCGCGCGAGCTCAGCCTCGTGTCGAGCCAACTCCACCTTGAGGCGATCAATTTCTGCCCGGGACGTTTGTATGGCAGCATTAGAAGCGTCCACAGCGTGCTGCTTCTGAATGCATTGCCCCTGTAAGGATGCAATCTCAAGCTCCCTTTCGGTGATATTTTCCTGAAGAGTTTCATACTGTCGGTTTGCTTCAGCCTTGAGATCATCAAAAACTAACGTGGTCTGGGCAGCAAGATCAGTATGATGTAATTCCTCCAAAGCTCTCAGATCTTTTTCCAATCGAGAGATACTCTCGGAGTAGTGCTAGAACCAACGAGCGTCATCTACATATCGGATGCCGCTCAAGAAAGGCGTGAGTATTGGTTTGAAAGAGTCAAACGAAGCTCGTCCAGCACCAACTTCTTCAATAGCCACCTTCATCATATCCTCCAAAGGTCGTACAAGAATCTTGAGCATGGAGGGGAGGACTACTGGACTTAGAGATCTCACAGGAGATGTTATGGGGGAGCCCAAAATCGTAGATCCTGATGCGAGAATGGTTGGTGACGACCGTGAAGAAGCTGGAGAAGCCATCGTGATATCCAGTTGTGAAGGACTAGAAGGAAGGACCATGAGTGCTCCTGTTTGGGCTGAGCCTGGCGCATTCTCTGTCCCCACAGATTTGAGGGGAATCGTTAGCGAAAGAGGTTCTTCTGGCAAAGAACTTGTCGTTACCGGCAATGATGCAGAGGGAGGAACGTCTGCTGCTTGTGGGTAGAGAGACGATGACGTATCAGCAGCCTCACGAGTTGGAGAACCTACACAAAAGAGCGGTTAGTATAAAAGAAAAAAACACCAGAGAAATCAGAGTGTGTAATTTCTACCAGTGGGGTAAAAAGGAAGATAACCGGACGCCTTGTCAGAAGAGGGTGGTGGCGGATCAGCCCAACCAGCGGAATCATTGTCGCCATCGCTATCCTCCTCATCAGCATCTTCATTGTGAGAAGAGGTTCCATAATCTAACGGTTCCTCATCATCCGCAGCCGATAACCCAGGAGAATTTGCAGTCGTATCCATTTTAGTCATTCTGCTAGTCGTTGGACTAGGAATAATAGTCCCCGAATGTGGCAATAGTGCAGAGGAAGCGGGAGACTGACTCTCGTTAAAATTTGCAAGTTCATCTGTCACCAGTTCATCTGTAGGTAGTCTAACCCCTTCAGAGGGAGACATCGTAGGCAATGTCCCTGCAGATGAAAGAGAAGCGCCAGGAATTTGCTCTGAAAATGGTGAAATATCAGGAAGAGCCTCCATATTCCCAATCAGGGATTCATCTCCACCCTCTTCTGGGTCCAAAAGACAGTGAGAGGAAAATTCTCTGGAAAATGTAGAACCTCCAGAATGAGGACCTGTGCAATCAAGACGACTCGTAGCAGTTGGTTCTTTCTCTTCCACTCCACCAGCAGATTTAAAAACATCCGCCATTAACTTTTGGGCAGGAGGGTCTACTAGCAATTTCCTGCGAGTACGTTTCTCATACTGAACTTCTTCTTCTTCGGTAAGAACCCTCTTTCCAGTTGCTTTTGTTCTTAGAGTTTCAGTAGCCGTGGGGCTCATTACCGGGGCACTCTCTAGTCCCGGTTCTCCCTCCCTTTCCTCAGTTTCATCTTCAAAATATAAAAACTCGTCGATCCCCTTCAAACGAGATACTCGAGCTCCTTTCCGGGACGAGTACATCTTTCTAATATCCCGTAAACAGGATAGGTTCAGCTTGTAATCAGGTATCCTAGAAGCTGTGTGATACAAGTTACAGAAAGCTATGGAGAGAGGGGAATTAGGTGTTTCGTGGGGCAATCTGAAGGTAGCTCCAGTGCAACCTGCGGTAGAATAATACCAGGCCCGAGCTCCTTCATATATGTTGCCCGTAACTAAAAGTTGGCTCCTCGGATTTCCAACGTATAATTGGTCATACCTAAATTGGCGAGCAAATCGATACGGTTAATATGGCTCGATTATACATTTGTCATTTTGTCTGAGGAGGAGATAACCGGGCCTAATGTTTAATAGCCAATGGAAAACTCCCCCGTCTAAACGGGTAAAACCATTAGGATCAGCGGTATCTTGGAATACCTACCCATATCCTCCACCATTAAAATCTGGAAAGCAGCGGAAGATATCGTAATTGAGGTCTCTCGACAGAATTTGACGGACCTTCACTACATAGGTGCCTATCCAAGTAGCCTCTTCTAATCTCTGCACGAAGGGGATGAAGCCTTCATCCATAGGAGATGGAGCACTCATCAAATGCGCACAATGGGAAACATACCAAGCCATCAAGGAAGTATATGGCAAGGGTACTCGAGGATTTGGAGTCACCAAACTTTTCTTTCCTTCAGAGTCTACCTCCTTCACTTGAATGAACTCGAGACACAATTCCCTCAAACCATGCTGCAAACAACACGTCATGGCTGAAAGTAGATTCACAGGTCTCCCGTGAGCTAAGAGAACAGCCGGATAGGCTACTTCTATCATCACAGCATCTATCGGCCTGGTAGGGACCACACACCGCTTTAGCCACAGCATGAGAAAACCCGCCAATAAAGCCATGTCAGAGATGGGCGTGGCTGCTTGGTGATGAAAGCTCTCAAATTTAGTTTGCGCTGGGAAATCATCTTCTACTCCCTCACTGACATAGTGAACGGTGGCGTCATTAATCAAAGACTGGATGGCCTCAGGGGTGCTCGCCTCCCGACGAGACACGGTAGCAGTCTTATGAGACAAATTCTGGAAAAGGTACTCAGCCCAAGATAGCTATTTTATACCACGCCCACGTACTCCTGTCAGTTGGCTACAGATTTGAAAATGACACATCACCTCCCATAGAGTGTCATATACATCGGGGTTCGTCTCATTCAAAATCTTCAGCTCACTTGATCCGGGGATGAACTCTTCATAGGGTAAATCTCCAAAGGGAAGACCCGAGACATCGAACATTTCATGCAGGGCAAACCCTAATTCTCCTTCTGGCGTGAAAAATATACAAGTCTCCGGATTGTACCTCTCTAGAATGGCAAAGAAATTATAATGGCTAAAAGCAATACCGCATTTAGTAGCCATAATAGGGCAACCAAGCCCAGATTGAGCTAATGGCCCCTTTAATTCTGCCAACACGAATTCCGTCATTCGTGCCCACTATCCTGCCTTGGTAGAATGCACCCATCCAGGAGCTCTAAATACTGAAGAAGGAAATTCTCCTTTTGCAACCAAAAATCTTCATATGAAGGTGTTAGCTGTGCTAGCTGTTTCTCCTAAAGGATATCCCCGTGAGAATAAGCAGGGTTCCAAGGCTGATACTTGTCGATTATAACCGACGGTATGTATGCCCTTGTAAGTCAGAACCCCAACGGCTACCCCATCCTGCTCTCTCACCAAGTCCCAATTCATGTGGCGGGGAACAGAAGCACATTGGTAATAAGAGATGGGAAACATCCTGTGCATATCAGGGAGGAAGAAGCGACGATCGCCGATTTGCCTTAGCCATTTGTAATGGCCGCCGTGCACGATCTCTTTTGAGATGGTGACACGATCCCCAAATAAAAAAGCTGGTTTGGTGAGCTTCTTGCGGGACTTAGTTTCAAACTTAGCGTCCGTAACTAAAACCCTAAGTATAGCTGGACTTGGATTCGAGATCAGGGTGACACGATCCTTGTCGAAATCCTGAAATATTGGGAGTTCTTGACGCAGATTGAATTGCATATTTAAATCCACGCCGCCCTCATGCCCAAAGTGGTGACGAAGATTAAGAGGCTCACGGGTGTAAGGCACTGCAAAAGAGAGAAGTATTCAATTAGTACTTAATCAGTCAACAGAGAAATCAAACGAAGGGAGCTTTAGTCAAATCTCTAAGAGAGAAAGCTTTTAAAAACACAGTTCAAATTTGGCATTCAAAAGTTTATTAACGCAGAAGTCGAACTCTGCGTCAAGCTTTCAAACGCACAGTTCAGATCTGGCATTGAATTTTATCAACGCAGAGGTCGAACTCTGCGTTAAATGTCCAAACACACAGTAAAGATCTGGCGTTAAAGTTTATCAACGCAGAGGTCGAACTCTGCGTTAAATGTCCAAACGCACAGTAAAGATCTGGCGTTAAAGTTTATCAACGCAGAGGTCGAACTCTGTGTTAAATGTTCAAACGCACAGTTCAGATCTGGCGTTAAAAGTTTATCAACGCAGAGGTCGAACTCTGCATTAAATTTCCAAACTCACAGTTCAGATCTGGCGTTAAAAATTTGTTAACGCAGAGGTCAGGCCTCAACGTTTCAAATTTAAAAACGCAAAGTTCTAACTCTGCGTTGTAGTATCAAAACGAGTCATCTTCCTCGTTCACAAGAACCCATCTAGGGTTTTCAGAGAACTCGCCGAAGCAAGTTTGGTGGTTATGGAGTTCGATACTTACCACTGACGAGCGAAGCCTGTGGCGGCGGCGCTGCGGCAGCGGTCGACCTTAGACGAGAAACGGTCCTCTTTTTCTGACCCATTGAGGAGGAGAATCGGAGAAGATGAACAGGGTTCACCGGAGTTAAAAAGTTAAAAACGAAGAGTCTTCGTTAAAAATCTTTCGAAAATGAAGAGGCAAAAAGTCAAATGACTTTTGATTTGACCCTCAGCGGTCTATTTATAGACAGCTGTAAGCTGTCAAATCGGGGCGAGATTCTAGGCCCAGAATCCCGCCAAATGCGGCCTGTGTGGCTGTGTTGCTTGAACTTCTGAACGCAGAGTTCAACTCTGTGTTTTAATGCTTCAGCACAGAGAATCCACCTCTGGGTCCGTGTTGGTTGAGCTTCTGAACGCAGAGCTCAACTCTGCGTTTCAATTCCTTAGCCTGTGTATAGGGTTCAGCCCTGCGTTCCAATTCTTCGGCAGTCCACCTGTATGTTTTAATGTAACCAAACAAATTTCTCGAGGCTGGAAGCTAAGATACAGCTTCGAATAGATAGAGGGAAGCAGATGTGACCATCAAGTTGACCAAAGCCGAGAAGAAACAGACGACTCCACTGGGGAGTCTATAGTATGAGTACAGATAGATTGCAATCGACCGCATTTAAAATTGTCTGACTCGATCTGACACACAACTCATTCTTCTAAGTGGCTTATCATTCCAACAAAGAGTAAGTTGAGCTGATCAAGAAGGAAAATAAAGAAAAATCCTCCGAGGCAGTCCTCCTGACTAAATTTAGGATGAAGCCCCTCTCATGTGGGCTCACGATCCTCTCTGCCTATGACATTGGATCTGTCTTAAGCCCAGAGGTATTCAACCTCATGGAGGATGACCTCGCTGACAAGTTTGTAGATGGTGTTTCTATGGTTGCTTCGCTATCTTTCGCTCTCTCTTACCCAACTCTTGCAGCTGCACTTCACGAAATCCGATGAATACACCTCATCGTAGATTGAGTGGAGTATCTTAAAGATCTGGACGAAATCCGATGAATACACCTCATCGCAGATCGAGTAGAGTATCTCAAGTATCCAGATAAGATCGTCATCATCGTCGCTCTTGTTTGGATAATCCGCAATGACTTGGGCTTTAGCTTGTTTGACTAAGTTCATTATCATCAAAACTCAAAAGCTATCTTTTTTGGTTTGAGGAAACAGAACTTCGGCATTCCAATAGCCAAGTTCATAGTGTATTCGAATCAAACGAAGTGAATGACCAACCAATTAAATTTTAGGATCCAAAGTATTCCGAAAATTCATCCCAGTCAACCGCGAACTTTCGAAAACTTTAGAGGGGGTTCTGTAGGCTGTCTAAAAAATCACGATGGATAGTTGATCCCCATGGATTAAGAAGAGATTACGAGATGATGATTCCTTCAAATCAAGAAGCAGAATTCGTCCTTGCAATCAAAACATAAGCAATTTCCAAATCACTGCATCCGCGGCTCTACAATCACCACAAATACAACCTCATATTTGAGATGATTGAACTTGATGGCTGCGGCAACAATATGACCAATATTATATTAGCAACTATTAGAGATGCTGATGAGCAGTGTAATGATTTCAGAAATAAAAGGTTGGACTTAGTTGGTGAGTTTCTTGATAGAGAGCTGTGGGCAAATAATCACAGATTCCCATCAAGTTCCAACAATGGAAGCTACAATCAAATAGCTTTCGTGCCGACAAATGAAGGTTGCAAATAGAGGACTTTTCACATAGATCGAGAAGAGTTACAATTCAATGACGCTTTCGACGGCTGATGAAAAAACTCTATTCAGTGGCCTTCACAATCAATAGTGAGAGTTACAATTTGACGACTTTTACATCCTATAACAGGCAAAGATCAATAAGCAGTAGCCTTTACAATGTTATAATGGACGAGGTTACAAGTCAACAACCTCTCTTAAACGCAGAATTCACTTCTACGTTTCTCGAAATCAAAACGCACACACCCTGTGCGTTCTCCAGCAGACATCTAACTCTGTAACGTAGAGTTAAAGCATATAACGCACACCTAACGTGCGTTCTCCAACAGACTCAACCATGCGTCCCGAACTCTTGACGCAGAGTTGAATTTCAACGCACAAGCGACCTGTGCGTCTCCAATTCCAGAACGCATGCGGCCTGTGTGTTTCAGACCTTTGACAAAGATTGAACTCTGCGTCTCAGGCCTTAGACGCAGAGTTAAGGCCCAGAATGCCAAATTAGGTGTTTGACTTGTTCAAACACAAGCCGAATGGCCTCAAAACCATTATCCCACGTTCTGAGGGATTTTCGCCCACTTAGGAGCGAATTTAGGGGTTGGTTACACCACTAATCCCCCTATAAATAACCGACTTACTCAACTGAGTAAGAGGTTGACGAGTGCTGGCATTAAAAACCGCCTAAGGTTAGTAGATCTCGGCAGCAAAACCGCACGGAGGAGGAGATTTCTCTGAAGATCTACGAACTACTTAGTAGTTAGTACATTAAATCTAAGGAGATCCCTTCATCAACGGCAAATCAACTTGGCTATTAACCGAATATTTGGTTTTAACAACTCTGTTACAGAGTTTCAACGCACTCTGAGTTTTAAAACTCGTTAAGAGTTCAGAATTAAACTTGCAACGCAGGTTAATTACACTATTCAGTTATTCGGTCTTCACTAACTCTTTTCAGAGTTTTCAACTCGTTCTGAGTTTCTTAAACTTGTTAAGAGTTCTAAACCGAATTCATCACACAAGTCAATCGTTCTCGTGAGATAGTACGATCGGATCGTCAACGGAGAGCAAATTCGACGCGAGCATTCGAAGGAAGCACTCCATCGCTACCAAGAAGAACCTAGTTTTAAACAAAGGGGAGAATCAAATTCATTCTCCTCTCTTTTGTAATCGAAAATCCAAATTGTAATTGATTTTAAGAGAATACAAGTCAATTTTCTTTTATTTTCTTTCACCACGAATTTTCCATAAACAGTGCCTTTGTGCGAAAAGCACAAGAAATGAAGAGGAAAGCGGTGGCCGAAGAACCACCAAAATCCCACAATGTCTAGATTCCAAAGCCCAAGATTACGCGAAAACCAAGTTCAGAGACAGTAGGAATTGTCTCCTTCAACCGAGACAGTCCCAGTTGTCTCGCCTAAGTCCTTAGCCGAGATAGTCTAAGCTGTCTCGCCTGAAGAAAACTCAACCGAGACACTCCATGCCGTCTCACCTAAAGACAACCCTCCGCGGCCTTTTTCTCATCTCATTCGGCGTCCATTCTAGGTCCATCCTCCATGGTTGCCTCCACCATGCCTCTAGTAAAACCTTGGGTCAGCCCTGACTTATCAGAGTTCAAGATTACAATGGTCGACCGCCTTAGTCCACTCAACAAAAACCGAGGCAAAGCACCAGTGAAAGAGTGCTTGGGTCAGGTGATTAAAACCCAAGGAGCTCCATAGACTGGGGGTCGTACTTGCACTCCTATCAAGCCAACTGCTGCTCAAAAGTGTCACGTTGCCTCTAAACAAATCGGGACACCTCAATGTACATGTTCTTGTGTCATGCACAAAAGAGGCAAGGAGGCCTCCCCTTCTGGGAGAATTCCTACTACTTCGTGCCTGGGAGTTCGAGTTGAAGCCCAGGAACCCGTTAAGACCCCATATTCACAAGGGGGTGGTTTCAAACATGAGACTCTTGATGTGACCTTACATCGTTCAAAGGTTACAACGAGTCATTCTGAGAATGTCAAAAAGGTTCTACATCCCTAAAAGAAGACGTTTCCATCAAAGGACAACATTATACTTGGGGAGTCACACCAACAAATAATGGGGTGCTCTGGCCACCATACCGATGAGTTGTACTATCAGAATCAGGGTGTGAACAAATCTCGAAAGAGGACTATTTGAGAATCAAGCTCTCGTTGTTCGTGCGAGAGGCTCATTAGAGCAGTACTTTCAGAATACAACTTCTCTAAACAAGAGACCATCTCGCAAAGAGTCTCAGTGTTCCAGAGGCTTTCCACTGAAGCATCAAAGTTAACACCAAGACATTTCTGAAGAAAAAATCCACCGTCCAAGATGATGAATTCCCAGAAGTCACCATCAACATGGCTAGCAAAGGAAAGTCAAAATGGCATTCAACGGTCTTTGATCCCGACTTTACCTCAGGAGGAAGAGTCGATCCAAGAATATCCTAACAAATATCTCGACTTCAATTGAGAGCCACCAGACACAAGGACTATATGGGAATGCATGAAGTAATGTCCTCGGAAAATGAGCTTTCAGAGACTTGTTCTGTAATCACTTTTGATGACACAATGTCTAGTATGGGGCAAGCTAGAGAAGCATTCATAATCACCCCTGACCAAATGGCTCAAATGTTTCAAGAAGCTCTAGCTAAACAAAGAGAATAAATCAGAGCTGAAATAAACATGGAGATGGAGTTAACCATGTAGCAGATGAAAGAATTTCATGCTCAACAATCGCAATCACAACCTGAGCCATATCAGCGGGCTGAATCTAGTTGTCGTGCTCAAAACGACACAGATGTAGATGAACATATTTTCGCTGACCCTCCTCCCAATAATAATAACACTGAGGGTGGTTCAATTGATCCTCCTCAACATCCCCTACGGAAAGGTACAAGTGAGGATAAGAAGATGATGAAAGAGCTCAAGAGCAAGGTCAATGCTTTGATGTCAGCTCAAGAAGTGAAGAAAACTGGTATTCCGTGTTCGTACCCGAAGGAATAGGAGTCAATTCCATACCCGACGAAGTTCAATCTAATTAACTTTACTCTATTTGACCTAAGAGGTTCACTAATCCAGCACTTAATCTACTTCAAGTCTCATTTGGGCATGATCTCTGGATACGAACCCTTGATGGTTCAGATATTCATAAGCACCCATCACGGGGCCGCCTTCCATTAGTACCGATGTCTCAAGCCAGGGAGCGTTAATAGCTGGGAGGACATGGAAAGCTTGTTTCAAAGCAACTTTTTTAATGACGACACAAAAGTATCAATCGGAACTTTGCTGGACGAGAAGAAAAAAGACAAAGAGTCAGTCGATAACTTTATCAAGCGCTTTCGAAACAAAGCGATGAATTACAGAGATCTAGTTACGGAAGAATTCATCTTGTAGACTTGCCACAATAATCTTTCCCTTGATGTCTTAGAAACCATAGGGTCGTGCCATCCAAAACTTAGAAGGAATTAAAAATGCATGGAGAACAGGCCGAATGTTTCCTCAAAAGAAAGAAGCTTAAGAGGGGCCAGCCAACGGTCAATTCTCATAAATAAATTTTTACTCCCAGAGGTAGAGGAGAGGCACATGCAACTGTTGTCGATGCTCATTAAATATCACAACGATAGCCACAACAGCAATTGCCATAGCAGTTGTCGTTCTAACTACAGCCTTAAGCTCAACAACAACCTCAGAGGCAGCAAATGACTTCAGACCCAAGATTACCAAAGGAATACTCTTTCAAGGAGGATGAAGTACCAGCCATTTTCAAGTACCTCCTCAAAAGAAAGGAGTACTTTGTTATTTATTCTTATTCATAGGATTTAAAGTTGATATTTAGTTTCACAATTTAAGATACGTGATATATACATGAGGGTTTCCTTGTTTGGATTGTTTTGCTCCACGTACCCTTTCTCGTGTTATGGATTTCTAAATATTAATTTCCTCTTAGTTTAGTGCATATGATTTATATATTATATATGCTATCACTTGTATTTTTATACACCTAACCCCCTTCCCTCTAGGGACGGTGAAGATGTTCTCGCTAGCGCTTTGACGCTCGTTGTTTTTATCTTTTTCATGTAGCGAGTCAGGCGTCCGGAGAGTTACAGGTTGACGAAAATTCAGTCTAACTCACCATCATTTATTAGTAGCTAGTTAGTGCTCAATAGTAGACTTTTATTTATTTTAATTTTTTAGAGATGTATTTCATGTTAGAGGCTGAGTGTGTTACTACTATTTTCAGTTGATTCTTGTGTTAGAGAATTATTACTCTTATTTCAGATTTTTAGATGTACTTCTTTTCTTCTGTTGGAACATGATTACATTTATTATTGGATCTCTTCTCTATATTATGTTCCTTGTATTTTTACCTTTATTCTATCTGCTTGTACCCACACTTCTTTTGTTTGATTTTTACTAGAGAGATATTATTATGGTGGTGAAACATGTTATTACATAATGTTGGGTGTATGACAGGTTTGATATCCTTGGGTTCATCTTGGACTGCAGCCTTGTGTGAAACCAAGGACGTCACAGTTGGTACAGAGCTCTAGTTCCAGCATTCTTAGGATATCCTATATCGATTCATGGAGCTAGTATAGAGTCACCTAGGATTCATGTATAGAGTCTACTAGGAATTCTTAGATTGAGTAAGGTCGTAATGCGTATAACTCGAAAATTTTGAGAAATTTTTTTTATAATCGCCTTACTTTGATTATAAAATATTTTGAGGATATTATTGTAGGATCTGAAATAGATACACTAGAACACTAGAGGGGGGTGAATAGTGTTCTTTTAAAATTATTGCAAAATAGATAATAAATTGCAAAGAAAAATGGCAATCTCAGAAATTTGCAAA
>BQKN01066020.1:783602-796490 GCA_022839385.1 Asparagus kiusianus
ATCACCCCATGGATAATCCAACCATCGGGGCCTGCAGAGCTCGCCGTCACGATTCCAACGCATCCGAAATCACTCAAATCCGAGTTCGGACAAAAAGTCAACGGCAGTCAACGGCGGAATACCCGGTAGCGTCTCAAACGACATGAAACACCCCGGGGGTGTCTAAAAAAATCCAAGACACCCCAAGGGTGTCTCGGAAAATCCAAGACACCTCAAGGGTGTCTCGGAAATTCCGAGACACCCAAGGGTGTCTCGGAAAATCCGAGACACCCAAGGGGTGTCTCGGATTTCTTGAGACACCCCATGGGGTGTCCTTAGCTATTTCAGCCCCCCCCCTCTTTGTTTCCTATAAATAGGCCCTCTAGGCCTCCATTCTCTTGGCTTGGATTTTTGGAGAGGAATTTCTGGTCTTGGGTTTAACCTCGAGATCTGAAATTTTTGAGAAGAGCAGCGAAGCCCTGCCGGATCGAGGAGTGAGATTCTGCACCAGTCCCCCTTCATTCACCTCTCTCATCCTTAGTGTTGCCCATTAGCGGTGACCACTAAGAAGAGCTAGTGCCTCATTTAACCGAGACATAAGCTTTACACTTCTGAGATCTCACGCGGATCGACGAAGTTCTGTTTCTGAATCCCACGCGGATAGACGAAACTCTGCCGGATTTTACCGGAACAGATCTTGAAGAGTCGGCGG
Source organism: Asparagus kiusianus (assembly GCA_022839385.1). Lineage (NCBI taxonomy): Eukaryota > Viridiplantae > Streptophyta > Magnoliopsida > Asparagales > Asparagaceae > Asparagus > Asparagus kiusianus. Next base: position 784,294 of record BQKN01066020.1, read on the forward strand.
TCCACGGATATCAACATCCCCGTCACAGGCCAACAACCCACGCAAGCGAGACCGTACCAAACCGGGCTCTCGTGTTTATTTTCGTTTAAGTTGTACCCCTTTGTTTTCATTTTATACTGTTGTAACGCTCGAAGTTGTAATAGATATCAAAGTAATGAAAACAGCAACTTTTACCGGAAACACACAGTAGCTGAGAGAGGGGGTGTGGCACAAGGTGTGCCTGGGGTGTGTCTGTACCATTTTCCCATAACAAATGCCTCTCAACCGCTAATATTCGATCTTATAGAAAACTAGAAGTGAGCCATATGAGGCCATGCGTCCACCGCCTATTACGCAAGGCTACTACCGTAATTACTCCGAAATCTACGGCCGAAACAGCCGAATCTCGGTAAAAAGCACAGAGGCTCACCACGACCAGAGTTTTTTCAGAGCAAGTGGGGCCGCAGCTGAGTCCCCTCCTGTGCGGAGGTGGCCGCCCAGGGCCTTTTACAAAAGCAGTGGGCCCACCACAGCCACAGAGGGGAGGCTTCACCCCACTCCTCTTTCTGCACCTTTAGTGACACGCGTCAACGCCTCGTCCACCGTCCCCGCACCCACCCGCCACTCCACCCAAGCACCGAGTGAGTCCCTCCCACCCGCCCACCCCGCCATCTGTCATCAATCACCCTTCCAATAAAAACTACCTTGAATCCCTAATGCCGCCAAATTAGCCCCCTTAAAAAAAAAGGGAATTATCGTCAGCTCAAGCTTTAGAGAGATCAGCCGTGAGCGAGCACCGGTGCCAAATCCAGCGTACGTGCTCGCTGGTCCTACAAAGTGAGCTGTGTCGGCAACTTTTTTTATAGCACGCGGTTGCTCCTCCGATGGCCCCGTACCGCGGACACGTTTAGGGTGTGATTAGGACTCTCGATGCGTTAACGAGGGTCGAACGAGCGTCGGAAAGGTTTTTTCACTTTGAATTGCGACGCGTGAAATTGGACTAACAAATTAAGGTTAGTTGGGATTTGTTTGACCAGGCAGGATCAGATTGATTGTGTTATTAGATGATAAAAAGGTGCGGGTCTCGTTGGCCGACTTTATTATCTTAGAATTCGACGCGTATCGATTTCTGAGTCAGGTCAGCATTATTCGGGGCATGATCGATCTTTAATATTTATCAAATTTGAGTGGGGCAACTTTCCCTACAGAATGTAGCCTAGTACTTTTATCAACCAGCGAGTTTGGTCGGTCGAATCGTAGAATGCAACGAAGCTTGTTCACCACAGAGAACCTCCCTTCGTAGCGATCCTAAAGGAGAGCGAGCAACTGGCCTGGGCCGTGTAGTCTCTGTGGACTGGAAGTAGGCCGAAGAACGCTGAGCGACGGAAAGGGGCCTTGGTAGGCTTCAGTGGGCTTTTACTATTTAGTCCTGAGTCTTACGTTAGACCGGGGGTCCCGTGATATGATTGACGGCCAATATTATTTCGGGTTTGGGTTTTAAAAATTGAATTTGATCGCATAAAACCAAAAGAATCTTTCAATTATATGTTTTTACGTGCACATTATTAACTACTTGCGTGTAGCACATTATTAACTACTTGCGTACAATTTAATATTTTAAATATTTTATTTAAATCTTAATTTATTCTAATAATTATAACTTATCTAATCCCATGTGAACTACCTAATAGCTCAACAATTAAAAATAAGAATAACCAACTACATAAAATATTGTTTTTAATATTTTATTTAAATGTTAATCTATCTAAATACTAATTATATCCTACATTAACTCCACATGAACCACCCATAGGTCAACAATCTAACAATCTAAACAAATAAGATTAAGAAATTCTACATAGATAACATCACTACTAGAAATAGAACTTTTAGCGACGGACAAATCCGTCGCTATAAGTCAAAAATCCGTCGCTAAAATATATGAAGTATTACAAAGAAATCTTTTTTTAAATTACACAAAATATCTTTAAAGTTTAGAATTTCCCAAAACATGCTGACTTTTCACAACTTAAAACAACAAACATAAAATCTAAAAATTAACAATAGCCCTCCGAGGAATTTGAAATTGCAAAAACAACATCAAAAGTTCAAATTATAAAAACGGACCCTAAAATTCAGAGATTTTAAAACTTGCAAACAACGTAGACGGATTCCATGAATTACCATTATACACTTGAAAATTTAAAATTTGTAACAAATCTCAAAGTTACAAAAATTAACAAAACTCCATCAAAAGTTAAAAATCTCAAAAAATCCCGAAATTTCAAAACTTATAACTGGTAGACATCACATCTGGAAGTTATCAGCAGATTGCTGAAAATTTAAATTTTTCAAAAAACAGCCCAATGTTTTAGTAATTGCAAAAAAAACCCTCAAAATTTTAGAGTTGCAAGAAACATCTTAACATTTGAACTCACAAAATATGAAAACTACAAGCACCCAACGAAAAATTTAATTTTTTAAAAAATGCTATCAAAGTTTAAAAATTACAAAACACACCCTCAAAAGCTCAAAATCACAAAAATGCTAAATTTTGGCAAAGAAAAGAGTAAATATTTCATATTCTTTCATTAAAATATGTAAATTTAACTTTCAATATAATAAGGAATAAAAATAGCAATTACAATAAATTAAAACTATTCAGTTAAGGAATAAAATCTAAAAAATATATGGTAGATTAAAAATTAATGTTGCTATATAAATTTAAGGAACTACATATAATTTTACTAATAACATTAATTAATAGAAGACTAAATTATATAAAATTGATAAAAGACTATAATATAATAAGTTAGCGTTAATTGGTTACAATGTATAAATATTCATCTCTGATGTTAATAATATTTATAGGGTAAAAAATACAAGGAGTCAACGGATCCAAAGGGACAGCCTCTCAGAGCTCCGTTATACCTCCCTCAAATTGCAGGCCTACCTCAACTTCAACAACTTATCAATCAGCTTCTCATTATATAATTATCTGCTTAATTCATCAAAGAATTTGATTCGTCAAAGCTGGAAGCATGTTTTACAATAGCTCAAGAGCATGATATGTGATCATAAATCATTTGGAGATGACATGGAGTAACAAGTTTATGTATAGAGAAAATATCAGAAAGTTTATAGATATCCTTTAAAAAATCAAGTTATTTTTATTTCAAATGGAGAAGTAAGAAAATAAACCTAAAATTCGAAAACATTCATGAATCACTTGAATTGACATTGATAAAAGTTATATCTAGCAAAGAAGCACCGACTGAGTTCCCCTTGAAGAACATATTGAACAACTCTGTCCTGATAAAAAAGCATTTTCCATAAAAAGATACAAGAAAAATTAGTAAGTGTTTATAAATTTTCATACTTTATTCTTAAAATATTAAAGGAATCATAAACTTAATATAAAATTACATATAAATAATCTTACAATAGAAACTAAAGTGAAGTTATTGATCAACTATGTTACGAGATATAATAAGCTAGATAAGATGTGGGAAATCACTATAAATGACAGAAAGTATACACATGATACTTAGTTACAATAGCGTAAGTAAAAAAAATTCTTTTTTTTATATAGTGGCATGACTCTGCAAGTAACTTTATTTGGGAATATGATTACCAATGAATGATCAATTTTTAAAGACACGATTAAAGATAAACATGTAATAGCACTGTCAGATTTTAAATCTTTAAATATGAAGGTAACATATTTTACTTCTATATTTTTATTAAAAGTCACTAAATATAAAATTCACATTATATCTGTCTTAAATTTGTGTGGGAAATATACAAGTCATCGTAAATTATGTTAACAATACATATCAACCCAAAGATACAACTTATTAAAGAAATAAGAGAATGATAAGTAAATCAAGCAAACATTCATATAATATAATAAAGAAAAAATATTACATTTTAAAGCTAATATGCATGACTCATTTAGAATAAGCTGCTAAAATAAAAGCATATCCATCAAGGCTCTTTACAAATACAATTCAAATTTAAACTATTGATGTATGCAATCATCACAACATTCTAAGAGGTATGTTCTTATAAGACCTACTCTAAAATGTACACAATTAAATTGAAAAATACTCTACCAATATACAGACACACTGTTAGACATATAATGTAAAAATAACTATCATTTACAATATATTTGAGTCGTGGTTCTAGCTGGCAAAGGCTATAACAAGAAGGTGGATAGCGATGTTACTAAGAATGTTCAAGTGATAAATGTCACATAATCACTTATGATACAATACCAATGTTGAGTAATATCCCTTCTTCATGAAATAAACATATCAAAATTAAATATTTACATTATAATATAAGGCAATTTGATAATGGAAAATACAATTATTTAGTTTAGATTCTTGTGAAAAATAACACAGACAGAGCAAAAAAGTAATAATATTTAACGCAATTGAAATTCTTATTGAATGCACACTAGAAAAAAATTCATTGCAGAGAAAAAAGAGGTAACTCCTAACCTTATTTAAAAAATAAACTAGAAACACAAAAATTTTATCTATATGAAGTTAACATTTAATCTTATTAAAACACAAAAATAATCAAAGTCTGTATTTTTAAAAGTTTCCGTTGAATATCAAAAATACATTTAACTTCTTTGTGAAGTAAGACGAGAAGACATAAGATGAAAGAGCTCATGGCAAAATAACATCACAAGGAATCCAACTCCAACCTAATGTCACAATCAATGTAGACAACGAAGACACAACTCTAGAATTGCTTAGGAAGAAGATAAATGTAAAGAAGGATTGATCTTAACTTAATAAAAAATAAAACAAAAAGAATAAAAGATTTATTTTTCGAATTTTATAGAATAGCTTACTTTTTGAGTAAAAACAGGAATATTTAGAAGGAATTCTCATCAATTATTTTAAATATTTTTATATGGTTATGTGGATGATTTTAATCTTTAGTTTATGATTTATTCTGAAGTTTATGAATGATTAGCAACAAACTTCATATTATCTTTAGTTTCGTTCTAGCCCATGTTAATTAATCATCTTGGCTTATTGGCTTTAATTATTCATCTTTCTTTTATAACGCTATTTTTAAGTAATTTTCACATTTACAACATTATACTTTCTCAAACCATGTTTTGTTTCATGTCGGTCCAAATAATGTAAAAATTCAAATTAGTTTAGATTACATTTGTTCCTAGCAATTCAATTATCAATCATAAAAATTTAAATTTAGTGTAGCTCATTCAAACAAACATCAAAGAAAATAAATAATTATAGTGTTAAAGTTTAAAGATATAAGTAAGCAAAAACAATCGAAGTGGAACTGAGAAATAAATTAAGAAAATAAATTAAAAATATTTAATCATGGTATTTAACCATGTGCATTGTATGTGCATAAAATCTAGTCCCTTTAAAAGTATGAGTTCGAAAAAATCTTTTCATGGTTAATATTAACCTTAATTTTTTTTGGTTATTGCATTATTATCATAATCTATTCTAATTATCCTATTTCCTTTGAATTCGTAATTAAATGTTTTATCCTATTCAAAATAAAGACTTAACGTATTATTGGATAAAAGAGATACGTTTGATATAATTCAAATCCTTTACTTATTTTAGTTTGTAGAGAATTATAAATATCCCCTACATAATTTATAATTTATATAAAAAACTTTTAAATTTTCAAAAATTATAAATGAACACTCAAAATTGAAAATTTATAAAAAAACACCCTGAGAATTTCTAACTCATTAGTAAATTGAAAACATATGAATTATAAATAGTATGTAAATAATTTATAATATGTAAAAAAGGGCCTATAAGTTTAAAAAAGTTGCAATAAACCCCTAAAATTTATAATTTACTAAAAACACCATTAGAATTTCTAACTTATAGATACTAAAATGAATATACAGAATTACTAACAACCCCCATATAATTAAAAATTTACAAAAAATATCATACTCCCTTTAAAAGTATAGGTTTAGAAAAAACTTTTCATGATCAATATTACCCATAACATTTTTGAAAAGAACATAACTAAATAAAAATCTAATAAAGTTAAAATTTATAAAAAAAACCCTTAAAGTTTAGTACATTGCAAAGTATCCATCCAAAGTTTGAAAATTTTTAATAATTTTTTATAATTCCTTGATTTCAATGTAATATTTAATAGTTTTGTGTATTTATAAATTTTAAAAATTTAGGGTATTTTTTTACAATTTTTAAAATTTTTGAGCGTATTTCTTTTGTAGTTTTCTAAATTTTTATTGTGTTTCTAGTGTAATGCATATATACGTTAATTAATGATGATATTGAAGAGTAAGTCATTCTTAAGATGTATTATATCTGTTGGACCCTAGAGGGGGGGTGATTAGGGTCAAAAGGCTCTATTATGCAAATTAAAACATAAAACAAGCAATCCACAGTAAACAGATGCAAACAAAGTAAATAAGAGAGGGTTAGGAATCGTTATCCTTGACGCGCGATGTGTTAATGAGGTTCGCTGGCCTACGTCCCCGCTCCTCACTCTCGAGGAGAAATCCACTACACACCCGGTTTGGAAGCCGGAACTTCGTCTACACAGCGATCCCACACGATCTCTCTCACTACACAGTTTGATCTCAACAGATCACTCCCTCACAGTAGATCTTACACAAGATCTCACTCACACAGTAGAAGAAAATATGCAAGAACCTCTCTTTACACAGCCCCTATAGCAAAGAGAAGGTTTACTGAAGCTGGGAAGTGAATCACACTTGAAAACAGAGAGAAAACAGACTTTGAAAATTTTACTCAGGAAACAGAAAAAACTCTCTGATTTTTCAAACGTTAGGGCTAAGGAAGAAGAAGAAGTCTGGGGGGGGGGTTTTATAGAAGATATTAAATCATTTAAAAACAAAACCCAATCTTCCTGTTTAGGAAGATAATCCCCTTTTCAGAGTGTTAGCTCAGACTGAGCCAAGCACTAATAAGTGAAAGCACAACAAACGAGGCAAAACGATCGTTTTAAAAAAATCACGCTTGACTGAAGAAAAGTGCGGTCGTCCGAAATAACCTTCGGTCGACCGAAAAATCATGTCGGTCGACCGACTGAAAAATTCGGTCGACCGCGAGCTGCTTCAAAAACTTAAGAAAATAAACAGAGCCATCGTCGGTCGACCGGCGCGGTCGACCGATATAGAAATCGAAATTTCGGTCGACCGCCCAGGTCGCCCGACGACTTCTCTGGAAAATACTGACGAATGGCCATAGGAGCGGTCGACCGGACCGGTCGACCGCTTTTTGATATATTGCAGAATACAGGTTTTTGACCAACTTGAAATATTTGCAAGATATTTATTTGACCTCTGAAAATTCTGAAACTTTGTAAAATGTTTTTAATACTAAAAACAAACTGTTTAGAAAAAGAATTTTGCAGATAGGTCCTCATACTTGTGAAAAATAAGGTTTTGTGAAAAACGCTTAAAAGCTTAAATATGAAAACGTGTGTGTGAGTCCCAATAGCTTCAAGTAAACACAGTAACTCTTTGCCTACATTCTAGCACTAGAGAGAAACATAAAAGAAAGCTAATATCCTCATATTGAAAGCAATACTTGAGCTTTGATATAGCTTGAATCGGATGAAGCTTTTATATGACTTTGTTGTTCTTGAAATAACGTTGCTTCATCTCTTGGCCTCCTCCTCCTTTAGATATCATCTTTGTAGCATATATTCCATCCATCCTCCATTAATGGCACTAACGAGCTTGATAAATAGATTTACTACATTGTCACTCAATAAGCCATTAGTACCGATAATGGTGGTTGTAAAACATCATCAAAACATAAGGGCTAACAATCTCCCCCTTTTTGATGATGACAACCAACCATTATAAGAGCAAAAATAAAATAGCTTATAGATAGTGCTCCCCCTATCTATGAGCTCCCCCTAAGTATATGCAACAATTAAGGAGATATTTCTCCCCCTTTGTCACCATCAAAAATAGGGTAAAAGAAATACAAAATGCAATTAAACAAGCACACAATGTAGAACTTTCACATAGTGCATAAGCCCAAACCATTTCTTATGCGATAAAAATCATCCTCTCCAAGAGGCTTAGTAAATATATCCGCTAGTTGAGATTTTGTGTCAACAAATACTAGAGATACATCTTGTTTCTCTACGTGGTCGCGTAAGAAATGATGGCGTACGTCAATATGCTTGGTTCTAGAATGCAAAACCGAATTTTTTGAAATATTTATAGCACTTGTGTTATCACAAAAGATTTTAATATTTTGAAAATTCAATTCATAATCAACTAAACTTTGTTTCATCCACAACACTTGAGCACAACATAAGCCGGCGGCAATGTATTCTGCTTCCGTAGTGGACAATGCAACATAATTTTGTTTCTTGGAAGCCCAAGAAACAAGTGAATTTCCTAAGAATTGGCATGTTCCACTAGTACTCTTGCGGTCTACCTTACATCCGGTAAAGTCGGCATCACAAAAGCCATATAAATCAAAAGAAGTGCTTCTTGGATAAAACAAACCAAGGTTAAAAGTTCCATTAACATACTTAATGATCCTTTTAACCACAATTAAATGAGATGTTTTTGGAGATGCTTGAAAACGTGCACATGCACACACACTAAACATAATATCGGGTCTACTAGCGGTAAGATAAAGAAGACTACCTATCATACCTCGGTATAATTTTTGGTCCACGTCTTCACCACTTTCATCCGCATCAAGCTTAACACTAGTGCTCATGGGAGTAGGCGCATGCTTAGAATTCTCCAACTTGAATTTCTTTACCAATTCCTTCGCATACTTGCTTTGTGAAATGAAGATCCCATCCTTGGTTTGCTTGACTTGGAGCCCGAGAAAGAATGTAAGCTCTCCCATCATACTCATCTCAAAGTGATCCTGCATAACTTTAGAAAATTCCTTGCACAAGGATTCATTAGTAGCACCGAAAATAATGTCATCCACATATATTTGAACTAAAATAAAATCATTTTTCCTTTTTCTCACAAAAAGAGTGTTATCAATTGTTCTTTTTGAAAAACCATTTTCAACAAGAAAACTAGAGAGGCGAGCATACCAAGCTCTAGGAGCTTGTTTCAACCCATATAAAGCTTTTTGTACCCGGTATACATGATTTGGAAAGGCATGATCTATAAATCCGGGGGATTGCTCAACATACACTTCCTCTTCTATAAAACCATTTAAGAAGGTACTTTTAACATCCATTTGAAATAGTTTAAAATTTTTAAAACTAGCAAATGCCAAAAACATCCTAATAGATTCCAACATTGCAACCGGTGCAAAGGTTTTATCATAGTCTATGCCCTCCTCTTGATTGTATCCTTGGGCAACCAAACGAGCTTTATTCCTAGTAACAATGCCATGTTCATCAAGTTTGTTTCTAAAAACCCATTTTGTACCAATAACACTAGCATTGTTAGGTCTAGGAACTAACTTCCAAACTTCATTTCTTTGAAAATTGTTTAATTCTTCATGCATAGCCAAAACCCAAAATTCATCATTTAAAGCATCATTAATCTTTTTAGGTTCTAGTTGAGATAAGAAGGCAACATTACCACACTCACTCAAGGCTTTTGAGCGAGTAATAACTCCTTTTGAAGGACTCCCAATGACTTGCTCCTTTGGATGGTTTGATGTAAATTTCCAAGCTTTAGGAGGTTCAACTTGTTCTTGAGCATTGGAGCTATCTTCATCCTTTTGAGCTTCTATAGAGGGAGTATCATTGATTTGCAAAAAGTCCAATCCTCCCTCAATATCATCATCATCATCTTTCCTAGGCACAATAACTCATGGATGGATTTGAAAGAGGATTTTGTTTGTTTACCTTTGGCACAATCCTCACAAATTGAATCTTTGATGAAGTGTAAGTTAGGTAGCCCTTTTATAAGATTTTTCTTGGACAATTTTGATATTAACTCCATATTTGCATGTCCAAGTCTCTTGTGCTAAATCCAAGGGTTTTCATCAATAGCCGCAAGACACTTCACATCTTGATTCACTAACTCATTCATCTCAAAAATATACATATTAGATTTGCGATTAGCAATAAAAACAATTTTCTCATTCATACTAATGATGCATTTATCCGGTTTAAATGAAATATCAAACCCTTTATCACTTAATTGGCTAATGCTAAGAAGATTATGATTCAAACCACTTACTAAATAAACATCTTCAATAATGGGTGAGGGTTTCTTACCAATAGAACCAATACCAATGATTTTACCTTTCTCACCACTACCGAAGGAGACATTGCCTCCTTCAATCCTTGATAGGGTTGCAAATAACTCTTTGTTGCCCGTCATATGATGTGAGCAACCACTATCAAGGTACCACATCTCCTTACGTCGTTGCCGTGACGTTCCCTACAAAAGAAGAAGATAAAGGTGTAGTAGCTTTAGGTACCCATGTCTTCGGTCCTTGGTGGTTAGTAGTTTTGGTACCTTTGGGTACCCATATCAAACCATAAAAATCTTCATTGTCTTTAATTCTACAATGAGTAGAAATGTGTCCATGTCTCATACAATAAGTGCATACAAAATTTTTTTTGTATGTACGGATGTTGAAACCATGAAACCTATTTCTACCATGGTGATTGTAGTTGGCATAAGCATGAGTGGGTCTAGTTCTACAACCCTCAATTTCTAATCTTTCAATTTTTGATCTTAATTGCTTGTTCTCGAAATCGAGATCTCCTAGCAATTCATCTTTTAGAGCAAGAGAGGTTGTTAGTTGTTCTAGCTTAATATCACAAGAGGCATGCAATTTTTTAAAAGAAGAGTATTCTTTAGACATTCTTTTAAATTTAAAGTTTAACTCTTCTAAAGCCATAGCTATGTCACATTGCATATAGAAAGATTCACTTTCGGCCTCGGATATTACCTCATGTTCATTTGCCATGAAACAAACATTTGGGTCATGAAGAGCAAGTTTAGCTCCCTCATCATCGCTATCCGAATCACTTGGTTCGGATTCTTCCCATCCGGCATACATAGCCTTCTTCTTCTTGTACTTCATGTACTTCTCTTTGAGCTTGGGGCAATCCTTAGCGATGTGACCCGGTTCATTGCATTCAAAACATTTACCTACACGAAAGGAAAACTTGTTGTTAGATCGAGGGTTAAATTTTTTGTTCATTTTTATAAGTCTAGAGATTCTTCTAGAGAGATGAGCCACTTCTCTAGAAAAATCGACTTCACTCTCCGATGACGAAGATGAGTTGTCACTAGCTCCTTTGAGAGCTATGGTCTTCAACTTTGGTGACGGCTCCTCAACTTCACGTGATGGCACTTCCTCCTTCTCCTTCCCCTTGAGCTTCTTCTCATGCACTTTGAGCTTTCCGATAAGACTATCAAGAGCTAAGGTAGTGAGGTCATGAGCTTCCTCAATGGCCGTAGCCTTGGGCTCCCATGCCGGAGTTAAGGAGCGAAGTATCTTGTAGTTCATCTTTTGAATGGATAATTACTTATCTAGACCATGTAATTCATTGATGATTTTAGTAAAACGGGAAAACATAGCATCAATGGATTCATTAGGAAGCATTTTGAATAGCTCATAATCATGCATAAGCCCACTAATCTTAGACTCCTTAACTTGGGGTGTTCCCTCATGTGTGACACATAATTTTTGCCAAATTTCGTATGCGGTTGCACATGTGGAAACTCTATTGTATTCATTGGGGGAAAGACCACAAATTAAGGCGTTCATGGCCTTAGCATTTAGATTGGCAAGGTGCTTTTCATCCTCATCCATGTTCTCAACTTTGGACTTTTCTACATATTTCTTTTCTATGAGCCCTAGGATGTCAAGGTCAATACAACGAAGATAAATTCTCATCCTAGCCTTCCAATAAGCAAAATTAGTCCCGGTGAAGAGAGGTGGTCTAGTTGTGGATTGTCCTTCTAACATATGCATATTCAAAGAAGCCTCCATTAGATCTTTTCTCTAAGGTGATTAAACCAAAAATTAATATAGAGACCAAGCTCTGATACCAATTGTTAGACCCTAGAGGGGGGGGGTGATTAGGGTCAAAAGGCTCTATTATGCAAATTAAAACATAAAACAAGCAATCCACAGTAAACAGATGCAAACAAAGTAAATAAGAGAGGGTTAGGAATCGTTATCCTTGACACGCGATGTGTTAACGAGGTTCGGCCCTCTGGCCTACGTCCCCGCTCC
>BQKN01066020.1:801490-811589 GCA_022839385.1 Asparagus kiusianus
TCCCTTTGAGAAACAAGAATTCTTATTGCGATCTGACTCTCTTGTTGTGCTGCCGAAATTTCCGCTGTGCGCAACAAGTGGTATAAGAGCCCAGATTTTAGATCTAGGGTTTTGGAGTTTGGTGGAGGAAGATTTTGTGTGAAGCTTGGTTCTTGGAGTTCTAGGCTTCGGTGGAGATAGCATTAGGAGTTGCCGTTGGAGATTTCGCTTTCCTCGTGTGGATAGGAGATCTATTTGGAATCCGGTCTAGGGTTCAGTTGGGTGGTTCCTAATTTCTATCAAATTTGTTCTTTCTCTACAATTTGGAGTTAGTCGCAATGGGAGAAGAAGTTGAAAGCAGCAAATCAATGGCGAGTACGGTTCAAGTTGGTTTTCAGAACACCAAAATTAGTGTGGTGAAATATGACGGAAAAATCAACTTTGGTTTGTGGATGAGCGACGTACAGGATGCGCTCAATGCTCAGAATTTGGAAGAGACCATTATGGTCCACGAGAGGCCACCTAAATATGAAGAGGCGGTATGAGATAAGATGAATAGGAACGCGTGTGCGGTGATCAGGTCCTGTTTGGAACAGGAACTGAAATATGATGTGATTGGGGTAACGTCTGCAATGAAGATGTGGGAAATTCTCAACAATAAGTATCTCACAAAGAGTGTTGAGAATAGGTTGCACTTGCTGCGAAGACTCTTCAGATTTCAGATGTCCAGAGGCACCTCGCTAGCGGCTCATGTGAACAACTACACTAAGTTGTTGTCGGACTTGGCGAATGTTGATGAGAAGATATCGGATGAGTACAAGGTGATTATTTTGTTGGGCTCCTTACCGGATGAAGAGTATGATACCTTCGTGCTCACTTTGTTGAATGGGAGTCTTCTATCAGCTATAGTGAAGTGACTAACGCATTGACCAACTACGATTTGAGGAGGAAGGATAAGGAGAGTTCCCGCGCTAGTACTTCAGGAGAGGCCTTATCGACGAGAGGTAGAAGCCCATATCCGAAAGGTGGTAATAGAGGAAGGTCAAAGTCTAGAAGCCGTCACCAATTAGCAAAGAACCAATGTGCATTCTGCAAGGAGCAGGGACATTGGAAGAGAGACTGTCCGAAGCTCAAGGAGAAAGAGAATGGCAAGAAAAAGGGCCCGAAGGCCAATGAGGTGAACGTTGTGAAAGGCGATGATTCCGATGATTCGTGCTTTTGTCTATTGATTACTCCGGAGGTGAACCATGCGGATGCATCAGATTGGATGCTTGATTCCGGCGCTACTTTTCATGTGACCCCTAGGCGAGACTGGTTTGCATCTTTTGAGAAAGTCGACGGGGGCGTTGTTATCATGGGAAATGATCAATCCTGTGGCGTTTGTAGGATAGGTACCGTGCGGATTAGGATACACGATGGAGTAGTCCGTGAGTTGAAGGAGGTGATATTTGTTCCTCAACTAAAGAAAAATCTTATCTCAGTTGGAGCTTTGGAGGCGAAGGGATTCAAGGTGACTTTCGAAAACGCTGTAGCGAAGGTTACTAAGGGATCATTGGTGGTGATGAAGGGAGTCCGCAATCGAAATTTGTATTATCTGAAGGGAAGCACCGAGATTGGCCAGGTTGCTTCGGCTATTTCAGAAGCGGACATGAGCAGACTTTGGCATTATAGGTTGGGGCACACAGGTGAAAAGTCACTGCAGGCATTGTGCAAGCAGGGGCTATTGAAGGGAGCCAAGAGTGGGAAGATTGAGTTCTGTGAGCACTGTGTTCTTGGCAAGAAGACGAAGGTGAAGTTCGGGACTGCCATTCATCAGACGAGGGGCATCCTGGACTACGTGCACATAGACGTTTGGGGTCCCACCAAGACTGCATCACTTGGTGGTCGACATTGGTTCGTCACTTTTGTAGATGACTATTCTAGGCGTTGTTGGGTGTACACCATGACGAAGAAGAGTGAAGTTCTAGATTTGTTTGTGGAGTAGAAAAAGAGATTGGAACTACAGACTGGGAGAAAGATCAAGAAGTTACAATCCGACAACGGTGGTGAGTATACTTCTGACCCCTTTCAGCAGCTATGTCGAGACGAGGGCATAGAGAGACACTTCACGGTTAGTCATACACCGCAGCAAAATAGGGTGGCAGAGAGATTGAATCGGTCTTTACTGGAGAAGATCCGATGCTTATTGTCGCAGAGTGGTTTGGAGAAGATCTTTTGGGCTGAGGTACTTACATATGCAAGTCACCTCATTAATAGGCTACATTCATCTGCGATTGAGGGGAAGACCCCTATGGAGAAGTGGTTGGGAAAGCCAGTACACGATTATGACCAGCTCAAGGTATTTGGGTGCCCTGCATATTATCATGTTAGAACTGATAAATTGGAACCTCGAGCTAGGAAGGCCATATTTATAGGATTCAAGCATGGTGTCAAGGGATACAAGCTTTGGGATCCAGTTGATAAGAAGATTGTGCTAAATAGGGACGTCACATTCGATGAGGCTTCTATCTTGAAGCTTCCCAGCAATCATCAGGTGGAGAGCGACCCGACGGAGGAGATATCACAGGTGATGGAGATCGATGCAGCTTCACATCGTCCAGATGGTACAGTATCCATGCAGGTGCCGACTGAGGTGATGCCAGACGAGCACGACGGTGATACGGAGGATACGGGTACTGATGTGCAGGATCAGGAACCGACGGCTCAGGTTCAGGATTCTATTGCGGCGGAGACAGAGGAGAAACATACAGATGCCAGCACGGTATGACGATACAGTTGCGTATGCACTTCCGGTGGAGAGTATCGATGAGATGGTGCCTACTACATTCAGAGAGGCCGAGCAGAGTTCGAAGGCTGATTCGTGGCAGGTGGCTATGCAGGAGGAGATGAAATCTCTTCATAAGAACGATACATGGGAGCTGGTTGAGCTTCCAAAGGGGTGGAAGGCAATTGGTTGCAAGTGGGTATACACGAAGAAGGAGGGCATTGAGGGCACTCCATTGAGGTTCAAGGCTAGGTTGGTTGCGAAGGGCTATGCACAGGAGGAAGGTATTGACTATAATGAGGTTTTCTCTCCGGTGGTGAAGCACTCTTCGATTCGGATTCTGCTAGCTTTGGTGGCACAGTATGGTTTGGAGTTAGATCAGTTGGATGTGAAGACAGTATTTCTTCATGGTGATCTTGATGAAGAAATATATATGACTCAGCTATTGGGATTCCGAGCTGCAGGGAAGGAAAAATTAGTTTGCAGATTGAAGAAATCGCTATACGGTTTGAAACAGTCTCCTCGACAGTGGTATAGGCGATTCGATGGTTTTATGATTGGTCATTCGTACACTCGGAGCCAGTTTGATCCTTGCGTATATTTTCGCAAGTTGAAAGGAGGTGCGTACATCTATTTGTTGCTCTATGTCGATGACATGTTAGTTGCCTATACTTCCAGGTCGGCTATAGATGAGTTAAAAGTTCAGCTATCAAATGAGTTTGAGATGAAAGACTTGGGTGAGGCGAAGCACATTCTAGGGATGGAGATCGGAAGAGACAAGAAGAAGGGCAAAATTTATTTGACACAGGTGGTTTATTTGAAGAAGGTTCTACAGCGATTCCATGTTAGTATGGATACGAAGCCAGTTAGTGTACCATTGGGAGCCCATTTGAAGCTTTCAGCTGGTCTTTCACCGAAGTCAGTTGAAGATCGTGAGTTGATGTCGAAGACTCCATATGCGAGCGCGGTTGGGAGCTTGATGTACGCAATGGTATGTACGAGACCTGATTTGTCACAGGTGGTAAGCATGGTATCGAGATACATGCACGATCCAGGAGTGGGTCATTGGGATGCTGTGAAATGGATTTTGAGGTACATTCGAGGTACGCTCAATGTTGGTTTAGTTTATGAGCGGGACACTACAGGTGGGCAGCTATGCATTGGTTATGTTGATTCGGATTATGCTGGGGGTTTGGATAAGCGTCGGTCTACGACGGGGTATGTGTTCACTTTGACCCGTGCGCCGGTGTGTTGGAGAAGCACCTTACAGTCGACGGTGGCTTTGTTTACGATGGAGGCAGAGTATATGGTAGTTACGGAGGCTATGAAGGAGGCTATTTGGCTTCGAGGACTTTTGGAGGAACTTGGTATATCGCAGAGGTCCGTCACTATTCATTGTGATAGCATGAGTGCTATCTATTTGGCGAAGAATCAGGTTTTTCATGCGAGAACGAAGCACATGGACGTTCGTTATCACTTCGTTCGGGATGTTCTTGAAGATGGCGATGTGGAAATTGTGAAAGTCCACACGAAGGATAATCCGGCAGATATGCTCACTAAGGTGGTTCCGAGCAACAAGTTTGATCATTGTCGAAACTTGTTGCATATTCGTGATTGTTGAGGCCGTTGACGGCCATTTGGGTGAACTACGTTCGGCTTGATTCCCTGGGCAAGAGGATATGTAGGCAGTCATGTTTGATTCAGCCGGTTTGGATTAGTTAATTTTGATGGGGGTGAGATTGTTTGGACTCTCGTTCGGGTTCTCGACTTGTTGTGGATTGAGTTCGTATTGGACACAACAAGTGGGACTTTTGGATGCTTTGGTGTCGGCTCAGTTTTGAAAAAACTTCACCGAGATGGAGAATTATGAATGGGACGTGAGTAGGGACCACGAGGCCACGAGCTGGAGCACCACATGAAGTTCTAAACACGTGAACGAAGCCGCATGCGTCCGCGTGATTGAAGGCCCATGATGGCCCACCCAAAGACATGCATCTATATATATTGATGTAATTGGTTTCTAGGTTTTCGGGCTTGGAAATTAAAAACAGAAGGAACTCTGTTTTGTGCGGCTGTGGGAGAAAGGTGAGCGCGTGGAGGTTTTTGCCTACTGTGAATTTCTTTGCGGCTACAGAGAAGGTGCAAAAGAAAAGAAAAGAAGAGGCTTTTCTTTTAAGGTTTTTTTTGTGCATCCTTTTGTAGAGAGAGTTTGTGAGGTATTTGAGAGAGTTTGTTTGAGGGTTTAGTTTGTGAGTGATTGTAAACCCTAGTTGTAATCTCTCCCTCTATTAGTAGATCTCCCCCTTCCTTGCCCCGTGGACGTAGGCAATTTGCCGAACCACGTAAAATTGGTTGTCTCGTTATTTGTGTGATTTGTAATAGCTTTTAGGTTCCCTCGACGCGCAGTCATAGAGCTGACGAGAGGAAGAGCTAATATCCCACTTTGATGAGATATTAGGCTTCAGATTCTTGTTCCCTTTGAGAAACAAGAATTCTTATTGCGATCTGACTCTCTTGTTGTGCTGCCGAAGTGCTGCCGAAATTTCCGCTGTGCGCAACACTTTAAAAATTTATGTCGAAGGCCTAATTGGAAACAACAAAATTCGACTTCAAGCCCCGCGTTCACATAACATATCTTTGAAGAGTTTCTCTCCATCAGTCTAAAACCAGCCTGCTGGCCTGCCTCCATATCCAAACTTCTTCCCTCAAAATTAATGTATCACTTTCATCTGCCTCCTCTCCATTTAAGATATCCACTGCGTGCTAATCTGATGAGTACTACACATCGGATATCCCTAATCCTCATGGATTCAATCAATTTCTTCTTCATGATCCAGGTTCCAATTTCCTCTTTATTTCATTCATCTTTTCGTTTTTTTTTTCTATTTTCTAATTTTTAAGGTCCATTCTTTGCTTTGTTTTTGCATGAATACTACGAACACGAATTAAAATTCTATGGTTTTCCTATATTAAATAACAGGTACATATTTAAATTATAGGGTTCTCTATTTTTTCTATATATTGACGTATTTTAATTAGTGATTACTATTAGGAAATTAGTTGTTGTTTAGACTGTAATTATCATGAAATACAGATTAAGAATCAAAAATTTAAATAGGATTTAAGAATATAGCCTGATGATCGAAGCGTGCAAGGCACTATCCCAAGAATCTAATTGTCCCCTCTCGTACATGGCTACACGGCAATAGATCTCAGAGACACGACGACTCTCGGTCAGGCGACCTCCTTCTCGTCGGCACGAGCTTCAAGAAGGCTTTGCGAAATCTTTAAGACTTTCAGAGAAACGGCAATGTAATAGCAGGATGATATTTTCGAAAAGAGGAGAAGAAGAGAATAGATTTGTTGTAAATCTGTAATTTAACCCTCATAGCTATAGCTCCTTATATAGGATGAAAATCGTTGTTTAGATCCACAAAACTCGCCCTTTAGATCCACAGATCTCGCCTATTTATTCAGCTAGCCGTTTTCATTCATCCAGCCGTTTAGATCCATAATTCTCGTAGCCAAATGTTTACCACATTTTGATTGTTCTTTGCAAAAATAAAAATCTAAAATGTAGCAGGTTAAGGGCCCCTCAATCCGGAGCTGCATTTGTGTTAGCAGGTCTTGGGCACGTCTTGGGCGCGCGCCTCCCGACCCGAACCCGGTTCGGTTCGGCGCACGCGTGTGTGGTGTGGAGCATAACCCATGTTTTCTTCTAGGCATAGGAGAGAAATGAAAGACTTATAAACAACCCTCATTCCCATCTCCTATCTAATGTGGGACTAAACTTCCCCACTCCAAAATCAAGTTTTAAGTTATAACTCTAACAATCCCCCCCATAACTTAAAACTTAGAATAACTCAAAAATAAGAGTAAAAGAAGAACTTTGAAAATAAGATTGATGGTTCCCTTATGCTTTGTAATAGGTAGAGGTACCTTTCGGTTTGAACATTCACTTAGTGACAGTTATATAGATTCGTGAGAGCTTGGTGGACTACGCCTTGAACCAGTCCTATTTATCAGATTTCTACAAAAAGCACACATAGTACAGTTTTGAAGAATTCTAAGCGGGTTGCGCTATTATCGGCCTTGCGCGGGTATCTTTCATGTGCGTTACTAGGGACCATCCCTTGTAGGCGTCAAAAATTACCCACGGATTCCCATACATGGCTCGAGATAGAGAGAAGACGATGAATGTCACTATCCGGGCCACAAAAGTTTAATTGATGTCGATAAACGCATGAAGGAAGTCGACGAACCGTGTAAAGCAACGGAACTACAGAATAACGAAGATATGAGCTGATCGGGAGCTATGCTTCGCTTACGAAAAACAAAGAGCCTCTCGTGTACTACCTACTCCATGTATGATTCAACCATGGGAGCTTGTAGATCTCCTTGTCGGATTTAATACGCACTTTGAATAGCATAATTCCGAGTTCGGACGACTAAGATACAATGGAAATAAACGAGACGCGCAAAACAGTACCCCAGACCTTAGCCGTTTTGCGGTTTTTGAATGGTTTTTAACCATTAACCACCTGTATTTGTTTTAACTGATCTAATATCATCCAAGAACGTGATAAAGTGGTTATAACTGAGGATAAGAGTGAATGAGTGGTTATTATGTGAAAACAGAGCTCCTGAGGCCTATAAATACAACCCTAGGGCCTTCATTTACGTGGATCTGGAATTCTCGAGCCTCGGTGAAGCCCTGCTGAATTGGAGACTGAAGGAGCACAAATTTTAGAGAAGAGGAGAAGATAAGATCGAGTTCTTCAGCATAAAGAAGAAGTGTTCGTCAGATCTACAGTTCCCGGTTCCTTCCATTGAGATCGTACCTAGTTGCGATCTCGAGAAGAGTGGTTATCTCACTGTTGCCGAGATAATCACTTCGGTTTCTTGATTCCTTCGTAAATCAACGAAACTCGGATTGATCTGATCATTTGGTAGTCCACGGATATCAACGTCCCCGGCACATGCGAAGTTCCCACGCAAATAAGAAGAGATAAACTGCTGTTGTGTGTAGTTTGACAAGAGTTGTGATTTTTTTATTTTTATTGTATAAGAAAATCTTATAAAAAGATCAACTTTTCTCTTATTTTGAACTTGTAATCGATAAACGGTTGTAATGAGTTCATTGGCAATAAAATCATCTTTTGACACAAACAAGCCGGCGACCACAGTGGGAGTCAATAGCCTTGCTACCAAGGCTATTGTGCCACAACTGGCGATCAAGATCCCGGTGAATGAAGAGATCGAATATGAATTTGATCAGCAGAAATTCGAAGAGTATATCTCTTCCTCCTCCTCCAAATCCGCCTCTCCTCATAAGCGCAGGAAGGCCTCCTCTTCCGTGAAAGCTCACTAGACTTTGGGCTCGAAGATCTAAGATCCCCTCACCGCCGTTGCACTTACACCTCGTGACACCCCTCCAATGTCCAATGAGGTTGAAGCTGTAGACCTAAGCCTCCCCTCCATCAAAGGATTAGATGTTGAAGGCGTACCGACTCTATCAAAGAGAGCATGCCAAAGGCAACGCTAACGACTTACGCGTTAATTTGCTAAGGCTTTGGAACAAGTGGATGGGCTCCACTACCAAGCGGATCTGAAGTCCAGGAATGCCAAGTGGCTAAACCATTGCAACAATAAGCTTCGAGATTCTTCTCCAAATCACCTACTAGTGAATGGATTCATGTCGAACGGAACCATTCCACTCTGGAGGAGCACATTCAGAAGCGCCACGCACTTCTTGCGCACGCTCGAATCCTTATGGGAAAAGCACAAGAAATACAGAAAGAGGAGGCGGTTAAGAAATCACCTAAGTATAAATGGGTTTAGGTGCCAAAGGTAAAATCAGCGCCTACGGCAAAAGCAGACGAAGTTGCTATTCAGCCTTCATTAACTTCAGATCCCGCTCCTCCTGCTCCCGCACCACCGACGAAGCCCTACGACAACGTGGGTTTCTCCAAATTCAAAATTCTATTGAAGGATTGCCTAGGTTCTCTACACGAATATTAGGCAAAACTCCTGTCAGAAAACACCTGGGACCGGTGAACAAATCCCAAGTAACTCTTTAGGCTGTGGGTCGTACACGACCTCCCAACAAGACAATTCCTGTAACCACCCGCTTGGGGGTGCATACAAAAGGCCAGGAGCCCGTTAGGGTTTCACCCTCACAAAGGTGTAATTCCAAATGTGTGACTCCTGTAAACGCCAACAAGGCAACACATCCTCAAAAGGAAACATGTTTGTTAGACGATGATGTTATACCTTGAGAAGTCATGCCAACACACGATAGATTGCTCCGGTCATCACGCCGATGAGTTGTACTATCAGGCTAGGGGTACGAACAAATCTTAAAAAAGAGATACCTTGGGGATGGACTTTTACTGTCCGTACGTCAAACTTATTAGGACAGTACTATCAGCGTGTAGCTACCCCAAGACCACTCCACAGAGGGTCTTAGTATTCGAGAGGATCTACACTGAAGTGTCGAAGCCCAAATAAAGGCATTTCCACAAAAGAAGATCGGTCATTCGAGATAATGAACTCCCTGAAGTTACCATCAACATGGTCAATAAGGAAAAGTATGCGATTGCTTCAAACGGTTCTAATCCTGACTTTTCTTCGGGAAGAAAAGTCAATTTAGGAATAGCCCAACGGATGTCTTGACTCCAGCTAGAAGCCATCAAACATAGGGTTGACCCAAGGATGCATGAATGATTGTCTTCAGAAGACGATCTTTCAGATACTTGCTCCATAATTGCCTCCGACGATACAATGTCTAGCGTGGGACAAGCTCAGGAAGTGTTTATGATCAACACCGATCAAATGACCAAAATTCTCAATGATGCTCTAGCTAAGCAGAAAGAAGCATTCAAAATTAAAATGAAAATGACTATGCAACAGATGAAGAAAATGCATCACCAACAGATTCGGGCTTTGTCTAATCAGATTGTCGAATCTAGTCGGCACAACAATGCCTACCGGGTGTTCGCGGGAAAAATCAACTTCTTCTTCATTGACGAACTCATTGCACTCAATGTTAACAACTTTTTGCGTTTACAAAGATCCGGTCTTTTTATAAGAGCCGGTTACAACGAAATTCAAAACAAATAAAGAAAAATTACAACTTTCCTTATTTAACGAACAGATCGCGAGCTCCTGTTTTGCGGTCACTCGCTTTGTGGGTTGTTTGCCTGTGCCGGGGTTGATTACCGTGGACCACCGTGCAATCTCGATCCAAACAGATCTACGTGGTATAACGGGTATTATCCTACCAAGGAGATAATAGCCGGGAGGGATTGTTTCACCAAGGAAACGACCGCTCGAATCTCGGGATCTAAGAACCAA
>BQKN01066020.1:811599-830090 GCA_022839385.1 Asparagus kiusianus
GAACCGTTGGATTGGTTCCACACGCGAACGTATTCCGTTGCTTGCGTCGCCTCGTTAGCTCGTTAGCTCGCTTCGTCGCTCGAACGTCCGTTGATTTGTCGATTCCTTGTGTCGAGCTATGCTAAGGGACCTATAGGCAATTTTATACGCCTACACCGGGTAGGTGGCGATTCAGACATGGACAAACACCTCAATGCAGATAACACTCTCGTTAACCAAAACGCTGGGGGTGGCCCTACCAAAGATGACAATGCCGGGGGTGGCCACGTTGTTTCTCTCAGAAATCGTTCAAAGCATGATACAAATGAGGTCAAAAAGATAAAAGACCTCGAGATCAAAATCAATGCTCTGATGTCTGCTCGAGAGGTGAAGAAAATCGATATTCTGTGTCCTTACCCAAGAGAGTGGGAGTCGATCCCGTATCCGACAAAGTTCAACCTGATCAACTTCACGCCGTTCGATGGGAAAGGTTCGCCCACTCAGCATCTGATCTACTTCAAGTCCCACTTGGGTATGATCTCTGGTAATGAAGCCTTGATGGTTCGGTCATTCGTTGGCACCCTTCGCGGGCCTACCTTCGATTGGTACCGCCATCTCAAGCTTGAAAGCATCAATAGCTGGGACGATATGGAAAGCTTATTCCTTAGCAATTTCTTTGATGATGATACTAAGATATCAATCAGAATGCTCTTTGAGGAAAAACAGGAAGACAAAGAGACGGTCGACGACTTCGTCAAGCGCTTCCGAAATAAGGCGATGAATTGTCGAGATCCGGTCACAGAGGACTTCATCCTCCAAACCTGTCATAACAACCTGTCTATTGATATCTTAGAAGTTATAGTAGTAGCACCATCCAAGACTTGGAAAGAGTTAAAGATGTACGGAGAGCAGGACGAACGTTTCCTCAGAAGGAAGAAAGCCAAAAGAAGCTAACAGGCGGCCAACCCTCCAAAATCAAACTTCGCTTCCCGTGGTAAATGGAAGGCACCTGCACCAGCTGTTGATGTTAATCAGACGTCGCAACAACAACCCCGAAGATAGCAAAAGACTTCAGACCCGAGACTCCAAAAAGAGTACTCCTTCAAGGATGAAGACGTTCCAGCCATTTTCAAATCCCTCCTTAAAAACAACAAGATCAAGCTACCACCTATCGTAAATCAGGAGGAAGCTGATAATACTTCGGATCCAAAATACTATGCTTACCACAGGAGGATCCTTCATCCCACCAAGGCTTACTTCGGTCTCAAGAATAGCATCCAAATCTTGGTTGAACCTGACATTATAACGCTAAATTAAGCCGAATAAAGACTCCGAAGAGTATATGAGTATAAACTACTTCTCAATCCTCCAACAGGTGTATGAGGTTAAACTGCTCCCTGCACACTCCAATAGGTATATGAGTCTAAACTATTTTCTTTCTTTCATAGGATGTTCCTGGAAAGTGCCACGCTTGGTATTCTTAAGGATAACCCGGTCATCCAACTAAGTACAATGTTAG
Source organism: Asparagus kiusianus (assembly GCA_022839385.1). NCBI lineage: Eukaryota > Viridiplantae > Streptophyta > Magnoliopsida > Asparagales > Asparagaceae > Asparagus > Asparagus kiusianus. Next base: position 813,098 of record BQKN01066020.1, read on the forward strand.
ACCCGATTTCGTAAAGGAAGCTGGGGGTGGATGATTCATTTAACAGAAAGTTCCTGGAAGAATGCTATATGGTGTATTCTTAAGTATAACCCGGTCACTACAAATAAGTGATAAATGAGAAACTCCCACTTGGACTCTGAATGTTCAAGGGTGAAACACATCTCATTGTCGGGATCAATTCCACCAATTTTCAAGTACTTTTTTACTGAGATGAGATTTGATCACTTTGTTGGATTAATCTTCCCTCACAAAAAAAACTCCTACTGGTGTTGATGATTTACAATCTTCCACCACAAAATCCCTCACTGATCAAATTAATTGACGGTGGGTCCACTAAAATTATTCATGGTTTAATCCACTAAAAATCCTGCTGTGTCTGTGCACTCAACACTCCCACTATTAGAATCCAGATATAATGCTTGGAATTTTAGTCTACTAATCTTTGACAATTGTCAAACCCCTTCATGTTAAGTCCTTATCACTTGACACCAATAACCTGTAATACCCCAACCCTTGAGAGGGTGATATGATTAGTATTAATAGATTTGATTGGAATACTCATACCACCAAGATGCATCTTCTTTTCTGAAATCCAACTCCTAGAAACTTCAAAGTTAAGTGTGCTTGGCCTGGAGAAATTCTAGGATGGGTGACCCCCTGGGAAGTTTTTCAGGGAGCACGTAAGTGAGGACAAAACGTGCTGAAAAGACATGTGGTGGTTTGTGAGTCTAGTCCATCAGATCTAATAGCGTACCGACTCCGGGATTCCGAGGTGGGGCGTTACATAACCCCTACTGAGTGATTTGTACAAGTCAACACTCCCACTGTGATTTATATTTTCACGCCCACTTGGTCAAACCTTTAAACAGTTAGGACCACAACCAAAATCCCCTCTCGATTCTTTTTATGAATGAGAAGTCTACAAATTAAACGATTAAACCTTTAAACAGTTAGGATCGCTCAAACCCAACATTTGGTCAAACCTTCCTACAGTTAGAGCCAAAACCAAAATCTCCTCTCGATTCCTTTCATGAACGAGAGGTCCACTTTCAAATCGAGTAATCAAACATTCCTACAATTAGGGTCATCTCGAATTCCCACTTGGTCAAACCTTTCTACAGCTAGGGCCAAAACCATAATTCACTCTTGATAAATAAGAAATTCACCTTTAGTTCTATAATCAAACCTTTCGACAGTTAGGATTATCCGAATCTTTTTGATTCTTGGAGTGGAGATCTCACTCTTAGTTTCACTCTTCAGATTCTCAAATTGGATATCCCACTTTGAGCTTCCTTTGTAACTGGATGTAGAATATAAAATTCTTCTGCTCCAGTATCAGGTTCGTCTTTGCCCAAAGAGAAGATACTACTTTTCCCATGCCTTACATGCCGGGGAATTTTATCTTGAATCCTAAGTAGGGATAAGTCAGCGTCTAACACGCGTTGCCAGTTTAGTCTTTCACCGATTGAAGAAGATACCATAATCCAAGTCTGGGGACTTTTATCTTGAAGCTTAAGTAGGGATAATTCAGCACCTAACACGCGTTGCCGGGTATTCTATTCCCGTGAGAAAGACGAAGTCTACGTATTCAATATCGTAGCACTAAAAGAGCTAATTCTTTTAGCACAACGTTACGTGTAGAACAGATTTGAACAATCTGCATGCTAGCCCGACTCAAATGGCAATCAGTAAAGGCTAATCAAACCCGTTGATGGCTGAGAATTTATCAAAAATTCTATAAATGCGATAATCATTGATGCACCAGCTCTATTAATTGGTCTCGTGACTCAAGGATCTGACAACTTTAGGATAAGATCCATTCATGCAGATGAATCAGCTTTAACAGTTGGTCTTGCAGCTCCAACATTTGGGACCGCCACGCTCCAACACCTTAAGAGCATAAACTGTATAGACACCGGCCAATGCGTTGCGACGAAAGTCAACACCGGTCAACGTATTACGATAAAAAGTCAACGTAGGTCAACGTATAGCCCTAGGTCAACATCGGTCAACGCGTAGTTCTGAGTCAACATCGGTCAATGCGTTGCGATGGAGATAGTCAGTTCAAAGTCAACTCAATGACACGAGCCAAAACCAACTCACCAATTTTGATTTGAGACTTTGATGACGGCCAGACGATAAACGTAGCGTAGGAGGAATTTTAGCTATTCATCAAACTATTGAGTAGACCGAAAATCAAAGAAGTCAAGAATTGAAGCTAACTACACGTCCTTTCTCACCGACTGAAGGTTGAACCGATCACATCCAAAGTATTTTAGGCTCTTCTATAAAATAAACGAGACTGAAATACTTTGGAGGGGGTATCTGTAGGCGTCAAAAATTACCCACGGATTTCCACACGCGGCTTGAGATAGAGAGAAGACAATGAACATCACTATCTGGGTCATAGAACTTATTTGATGTTGATAAATGCATGAAGGAAGTTGACGAACCGTGTGAAGCAACGGAACTGCAGAATAACGAAGATACAAATTGATCGGGAGCTACGCTTCACTTACGAAAAAGGAAGTGCCTCTCATATTCCATCTACTCCATGTTTGATTCAATCATGGGAGCTTGTAGACCTCCTTGTCGGCTTTCATACGCACTTTGAATAGCACAATTCCGAGTTCAGACGACAAAGATACAACGGAAATAAACGGGATGCGTAAAATAGTGCCCCGGACCTTAGCGGAGACACCGCACGTGTCTTGGCCAAGGCCGAGACACCCGAGGTGTCTCGGCCTTGGCAAACACACCCATGGTGTGTCACGCCCTGCTTCCCAAAATACTCGGGAATCGGAACGTTAACAAGCCCGCGACATATTAGATCAAGGAGAGTAAATAAAAATAACTATTTCTCCTCAACCTAATACGCTAAGCGTTTGAAAATAAATACAATACAAAGGCACAGGTCCCCGATCATAATAAGCAAGAATATAATAGACAAACTCAAAATAAAATAATACATCTCACAAATGAATATTATCCAAGACATACTAATATGGGTCAAACATACCCTTATACAAAATTGAACAATGAATACTGAAAAGATACAAAATACATCGATCAAGCAGGAATGGAAAAAACTACAAAAGTAACTGGAACCATCAACTAATAAATGAAAATTGACTGTTCACAAATCCCCTACACACATCCAATCTCGTGAAACAGGCGGCTAGAGGACTACACGCAATCCGATCTCGGCCTGGTTCAAACTCAGGCAAAGCTCAGGTGACGAAACAGGTCACGGATCCAAGTGGCGAAACAGGTCACTTGGTCCAACAAACCAACCCCAGGACAAAACAGGTCTCTGGTGCGAGTCTGGAAGATACATCAACAGCCTTATCCGATCACATGAACATTAACTTTCCCATCCCAACTCTTCTCATTTTATAAGTCAAACATAATCCACACTGGAACTCGGTTTCACCATCTGAACTCAGTCAACACACCCACACATGTCACTAAGTCTATTCATGACGCACGAGGCCACTAAGTCATGAACTACTAAGGTTCTCAAACACAACCAGGAATAATCAATGCAACTAATCATGTGTAATAATATCATAGCATAACAGATAATCAAGATTAAGAATTATAAATCATAAACAGAGTCTACATAATTTAGAAATATTTTCTTTTCTAAAATAATTTCTTTTAAAATTATTATAATTTTCCTCAAATGATTCTGTTCTCAAATAAATTCTTTTTAATTAATATAATTATCTAGAAATGATTCCGCTACCGAAATAAATTCTTTTAATTCATAATAAATATTCTAAAATAATCTTTTCTTAAAATAGTTTAACAATTTAAAATAACCCGTTTTTCCAAAATAAATTATTTAAGTCATCTATTTTAATAATTATTCAAAACCAACTCATTTTCCAAATAATCTCTTTTCTCATCATAATAATTCTAAAACATCTCAAAATAACCACTTTTACATAAAATAATTATTCCTTTAAATTACTTATCCTAATATCATTATTAATATCAACCATCAACAAACCCACACAGTTATCAAAATCTTCATACAGTAGCATAATCAAATCACAGTCTAATCAAAGTACTAATTCATAATATATCTAAAAATTGGAAATACGAGTCAAAGAACATCGGGATCTTACCTTGGATATGTCGAATGAATCGACGTCGACGGCGCAGATCTGATCTGAGTGCGGGTGGAATGCGGCGGCGAACTCGGGTCAACGTCGTTCGTCGGCGGGTGGTGGAGATCAACCTGGGAGGGACGTCATCAGAGGTGGCTACATGTGGCGATAACGGTGAACGAGAGCTTGAGTTCGGGCTTGGTCGGACGAGCTTGGTGGAGGAGAAGGGTTGTCGACGGCGTCGGGTCACCATAACGTGACTACTAACAAAAAAATTGTAGCAAAACATAATAACTACTAAATCACAATAAGTATAGCAATCCACAAATTGAAACATGAAAAACATGAGCAAGAATACACTGTATAAAATATAAAACTCACTAACTACAAAAATATCTCGACTAAATACGTAACCATAACACAATATGTAAAAACACAAAAATCAAAGCTAAACAAACACACACATTGTAACAACCTTTAATAACCCTATACACAAAATATAAAGCCATAGCACCACACACTCACATCAAAAATAACAACTCATATTCAAAGAAAAATATAAGAATAAAAAAATATTGATATAATATGATCTACGAAAAAAATACAAAATAAGAGAAACGAAACAGAAGAGTAACACAATGTAAAATAACACAAGTCAAAATAATAAAAAATACCAATCTGATAAAGAAAAACATAATTGAAGGACTCAATATATTCAAATAAGTAACAAACAAATTGACAGTATAAAACTCAAAATAAATTAACACATACAAAGATCGTAGAATACGTTGAACATAAATACTTAGTAATAATATTGAAACTCACAAACATACCACTAGATAAATAAGTATAATATATAAAAACAAAAACTATAAAAGGTAAAATAGGTATATAAGCAAATAAAAACATAAGAAGAGCATAATTTCTTATAATAAAACACCGATACATCGTAGATAAACATAGTTACACAGTTGATACTAGAAATAATAAATGACTACAAATCAATAACATCGTAAATAAAATAATCTAAGTGAATACACTATAATGAAAAGAGAATAGTAATTATAAAAGAATGAAAAAGTAAAACAAAACATAAGTAACGAAAATAATGAATAGAGAATGAACAACAAATAATGACACAATAAAAGACATAAATATCTAAAAATACCATAAATAAATACAAAAATAACACGCGTATATATTATATATTGTTACAATGACAAAACAATACATATCGAAAACGAAGCAAACAACAACAAATGTGCAATTACACTATGAACAAACCATGAATAAATACTATACGTACTTACAAACGCTATTTAAAATAATATTTTATATTAGTTATAAAAGAACAATATTCAATGATACAAGATAATATTACAAAACCTATATAAATAGTAACTCAAACCCTAAACCTAACAATATGAATAAACGCTTGAATATTAAAATATAAATACATTACTCTTAGAAATAATGAAACCAATTGTGAACATACTAAAATAATCTAACAAGATAAAACTTACTGATAGAACTATATACTGAAAATGTAAATGATAAGAATATAGTGCATATGTAGAATATTAATATCATGAACTTATTAAAGTATATCACAAAATACGAATAATATACAATAATCTAAACATAAGTAAATAATAGATGATATGACAAAAAACACACACATACATAATGTAGACATGCAAAAGTATAATTAAACACAATAAAATAATCTAAATATCAGATGTGATATGCGATGTGTATGTGAAATCTAAAGACATGATTTGAACAATTGAAAATGTATAAGTAATGATATATATATATTTTAATGAAAAACATACAATATAATACTGTGTGTGATACATAACATAACATAATGAATAATGCAAAAACTAATACAATCAATGATATATAAGTCAACCAAAGAAACATAGTCATATAAATAACAACACATATATAACGACAGATACAAGAAAAGATGAAGTTATAGGAAGAGAGTGTGTAGTCACGAAGCGACAAAACAAGAACAGTGGGAAGCCCCAGAGTCAAAGAGTGATAAGATAGGGACGAAACGAAATCTATCAAGAAAATGGAATAAGGGCTAAAGAATAGTCACACGGATGAAATATGATATTTATCTAAATTGTCCATCATATTCTTCTAGTGAGGACTCGAGACCGTGACCGGGATCGTGACCTGCATGGGCCACCACTAAAACCTATCACGCACCGCTTTTCAAAATACCCGGTAATCAGAACGTGAACAAGCCTGCAACGTATTAGATCAAGGAGAGTAATAAAAATAATCATTTCTCCTCAACCTAATACACTAAGCGTCTGGAAATAAATACAATACAAATGTACAGGTCCCCGATCACCATCAGCAATAATATATTAGACAAACTTAGAATAAAATAATACATCTCACAAATGAATATCATCCAAGACATACTAATATGGGTCAAACATGCAGTTATACAAAACTGAACAATGAATACTAAAAAGATACAAAATACATCGATCAAGCAGGAATGGAAAAAACTACAAAAATAACTGGAGCCATCAACTAATAAATGAAAAGAATAGGCTTCGACTCCATCTTCTGCTCCGTCTACAAGGCACTCATGCTGAGAATCCTTTGGCTCCTGCTGAACCTGTTCTTCCTCTAAGTCTGACGTACGCCAGAGGAAACAGGTGTACGTCAGCGTGCATGGCACATGGTAAGACCCCACAAAAGAAAAGAACAAACGAAAACTCAATGCGAAAACGATACAACAACAAAAATGATAAAGAAACGTGCAATGGGAAATCCAACGAAATCAATCAAGTAACAAGTCGATCATGCAGCTAGCGATAAAAAATCATCCAAGTCATAAGGTCATACAACTAGATGGAATTAATACTTAAGATTCTACAACTCGAGACGTAGTACGTAAAGCAAAATAATCCAAACAAGGAAACCCTCATGTATATACCGTATGTCTCGAATTATAGATAATTAAATATTAATCCCGATCTATGTATGAAAAGAAACATAACTGGCCTATATCTCACAAGAATCCAAAATCATCTAAATACGAGGTCCTGTAACTAGCCATTCTATAACAAGTCCGTGGTCGCATCTCACATAGAGTCAACACTCATATTACCGGATAACTGACTGTTCACAAATCCCCTACGCACATCCAATCCCGTGAAACAAGCGGCTAGAGGACTACACACAATTCGATCTCGACCTGGTTCAAACTCAGGCAAAGCTCAGGTGACGAAACAGGTCACGGATCCAAGTAGCGAAACAGGTCATTTGGTCCAACAAACCAACCCCAGGACAAAATAGGTCTCTGGTGCGAGTCTGGAAGATACATCAACAGTCTTATCCGATCACAAGAACATTAACTTCCCCATCCAAACTCTTCTTATTTTTTAAGTCAAACATAATCCACACTAGAACTCGGTTTCACCATCTGAACTCAGTCAACACACCCACACATGTCACTAAGTCTGTTCATGACGCACGAGACCACTAAGTCATGAACTACTAAGGTTCTCAAACACAACCTGGAATAATCAATGCAACTAATCATGTGTAATAATATCATAGCATATCAGATAATCAAGATTAAGAATTATAAATCATAAACAGAGTCTACATAATTTAGAAATATTTTCTTTTCCAAAATAATTTCTTTTAAAATTATTATAAATTTCCTTAAATGATTCCGTTCTCAAATAAATTCTTTTTAATTAATATAATATCCAGAAATGATTTTGCTACCGAAATAAATTCTTTTAATTCATAATAATTATTCTAAAATAATCTTTTCTCAAAATAGTTTAACAATTCAAAATAACTCGTTTTTTCAAAATAAATTATTTTATGTCATCTATTTTAATAATTATTCAAAACCAACTCATTTTCCAAATAATCTCTTTTCTCATCATAATAATTCTAAAATATCTCAAAATAACCACTTTTACACAAAATAATTATTCCTTTAAATTACTTATCCTAATATCATTATTAATATCAACCATCAACAAACCCACGCAGTTATCAAAATCTTCATACTGTAGCATGATTAAATTATAGTCTAATCAAAGTACTAAGTCATAATATATCTAAAAATTAGAAATACGAGTCAAAGAACATCGGGATCTTACCTCGGGTATGTCGAATGAATCGACGTCGATGACACGGATCTGATCTGAGCGCGGGTGGAACACTGCGGCGAACTCGGGTCGGCGTTGTTGGTCGGCGGGTGGTGGAGATCTAGCGGGGAGGGACATCGTCGGAGGTGGCTACATATTGTGACGATGGCGAACGAGAGCTCGAGTTCGGGCTTGGTTAGACGAGCTTGGAGGAGGAGAAGGGTTGTCGATGGCGTCGGGTTGAGAAGCAGCCTGAGGGGTGATGGTGGGTCTGGAGGTGGAGGCGGAAGCGCTCGACGGGGAAGAGGAGGTCAGGTGTTGGGTTTGAGCAGGGCTCACCGGAGGCTGTAGGGGGTTGAGTGGAGGCGTGGATCTAAGCGGGCGGTAGGTTGGCGATGGGGGTGAAGGAAATGGGTTGTTGTCGGGTTCAGGTGCCGACGGAAGGTGGCCGACGGGGCTGGTGGAGCTTGGATTGGACGGCTGAGCTCAGGTGGGATGAGGGAAGGAACGAGGCTGGCAAGGGTTGGGTCTTGGTTGAACGGAGATGGGGAGAGAGACAGAATGATGATGGTGGCGGCGAGTTGTTTTGGGGAAGAAGAGAAGAGAGAAAAATAGAAGAAATTATAATATACATATGCAAACAGAAGAAATAGATGATGGATCTACACATTAAAATGTACAAGTTGTAGTATTACAATCGATAATACGCAACAATAGAAATAACGCAAGAAATTATACAATTAAATAAGAATAATTAATAAAAATATAATTACTTATATTTAAAATCAAATAGTTATAGGATAATTATCTACGTGATAAAATGTACAAGTTGTGTTAATACGACTGATAATATGCAACAGAAGAAATAATACAATAAATTATATAAATAATACGTAATTATTAATACAACGTATTATTCAAAATAATACATAATAATAATAATAGTATAACATATTATTTAAAAATAATACATAATAGTATCAATAATACAATAGATTAATTCCAAAAATTTTCATCGCATAAAATTAATTTATAAATATTAATACCATTTAAATAAATATATAACTTGGACTTTAAATTATATAAAATTATAGAAATTTGAGAAAAATATAAATACTCTTTTAAAAATCATAATTAAATATTTAAAATACTAGAAAATTATTTTAACTAGTATCAAAATTCATGGTTCTTACATGATGTCTCGGCCATGGCCGAGATACTGCGGGTGTCCACAAGCTCCCAAAAGCCGTTTTTGCGGTTTTAGAGCGGTTTTCAACCGTTAACCACCTGAATTTATTTTAACTGATCTAATATCATCAAAAACATGATAAAATGGTTACAACTAAGAATAAGAGTGAATCGGTAGTTCTTATCCGAAAACAACTTTGAGGCCTATAGATACAGCCCTAGGGCATTCATTTACGCGGATCTGGAATTCTCGAGCCTCGGCGAAGCCTTACTGAATTGGAGACTTAAGGAGCATAAATTTTAGAGAAGAGGAGTAGATCAGGTCAAGTTCTTCAGCATAAAAAGAAGAGTTCGTCAGATCTACAGTTCCCAGTTCCTTCCCTTGAGATCATACCTAGCTGCGATCTCGAGAAGAGTGGTTATCTCGCTGTTGCTGAGATAATCGCTTCGATTTCTTAGTTTCTTCATGAATCAACACAATTCTGGATTGATCTGATCGTTTGGTAGTCTACGGATATCAACATCCCCGACAGAGGTGAAGTTCCCACGCAAACAATAGGAGATAAACAACTGTTGTGTGTAGTTTGACAAGAGTTGTGATTTTTTTTATTTTCATTGTATAAGGAGATCTTATAAAAAGATTGACTTTTCTCTTATTTTGAACTTGTAATTGATAAATGTTTGTAATGAGTTCGTTAGCAATAAAATCAACTTTTGACATAAACATCCCTGATCTCATAGTCGCGGCCTCACAACTACACACATATAGGTAAATCCTAATAAGGATGTGAGCAAGTAAGCATCCTACCTCATGGGTTTTGGATTCATTAAGAGTTAAACTCAACCTTGTTGACCCTATAGTTTTGATGATGATTTGTCAAACAATTTATCGCTAATATATTCTCTAGTTTTGTGTTTATGTTTCTCTTTACAGGTATTTCAACACACGACGATCAAGCGTTAAAGATTCAAGTTCATATGTGTGGTTTTACCTAGGTATAAGTTTAGTTTACTTACATATATTGTATGTTTATATTTAAGCTCAATATATGTACACTTAACACAATTTTTGAGGTTTTTCTATCATATAAATGATTTTTTTATCAAACATTGTTATAATATCTTTTATTTCATGTTTACATCTCTTTCATACTCTATTATATATACATAATACATGCATGAGATATATTTACGTGTTTATGAGTTATATCAAAATTTTCATATTCGTAAAATACAGGTTTTACGAACACTTTTCAAAAACAGTGTGTTTTTGTAAACAAAAATTATTTTTCCAAAAATTCCTTTTCTAACATGTTCATTTTATCATTTAGAAACTTTTCCTAAAGTTTTATTATATTTAGAATTGATTTAATATTTTTAATGCATTTTTAATTTTGGCCCAAAAACCTATCAATGCCAAGTATCTGTTTGCGGTCGACCACCATGGTCGACCGCCGGAAGTTAACTTTCAGAGTTTGGCTTTTATATGCCCGCGGTTGACCGTGATGGTCGACCGTGAACCATCCAGAGAATTTCGCGGTCGACCGCCAGCCTTAAAACCCTATACTCAGGATTTTTGTGCCTCGCGGTCGACGGCAAGATTTCCACAGTCGACCGCCGATTTAATCATTAGTTTTTAACGGCTATTTTTACAACGGTTCTCTGAGGGCTTTTTAGTCTTTTCAAGTCGATTTTTGGCTGATATTTAAGTAGATATAAATACCCCATTGTTGCTCTCTTTCATACTAATCCAAGTTTTGTGTTTAACAAAATATTAAGTGTGTTTAAAAGAGCTGTTTAAGCTGATTTCATCAGTCTGTTTCAAAACAAATTTTCCTACAACAAGAAGTGGCTTTCAAATCCTATTGGGATCATCATCTACTGTTCTTCTTGTTTGGGAAGTTTTCTAAACTCTTATATAGCTTACTATTTCATTTTTATTTCATTAGCTATATTTATTGAGTTGTATTATTTTCCATTCACTGTTATCACACACACATATTGAGCTTAATATCTTCATACTATATAGTGTGGGTTGTGGGATGTGATTTAGTGAGTGTGAGCTTCATTGTGTTCTCACTTGTTATTCGAGAACAAACCATTGTATTTAATCTTTATTTGTGAGTATCACTTGTAATACACTTGTATACTGAGATGCATTAATTTTGAAGGGTTTCTATCAATAGTTTTGAAGGGTTTCTTAGGAAGTTTAGCTTCTACACATATTTCATATTTTTCATTATCTTTTATATTAAGCTTTGGAATTATATTGAGATGCATTAAGTTTTTAATTGAATTATAATTCACATGTCCCAATCTTTGATGCCAAGTGATAGAAGGTTCAATATTCAAAGCCATTGGAGATGCAAGAATGGAATTCTTAACATTCAATTTAAAAAGACCATCACATAAAATCTTTTTCCAATAAGATTCAATCCCTTGGTTATTACAACTATATTTGATTCAAAAACAAGTTTGTAGCCTTGTTGCACTAACAAAGATCCGCTAATCAAGTTTCTCCTAATGTCTGGTACATGGTGGACATCCTGCAGGACCAAAATCTTATCCGATGTTAGTTTTAGGTTGATCCGAATTATTCCAGATACAGGAGCCACATTATTATTTCCCATTGTCACAGTTCCTCTACTTGAGACCTAGATAAGTAGAAAACAGAGATTGATTAGAGCAAATGTGAATATTAGCACCAGTGTCAATCCACCAATCATTTGCTTGAAAGGTCATGTTTACTTCAGGGGTGAAGAAAACAGACCTAAAAATAGTCTCAACTGAACTGGAAGTCACCATGTTTACTTGGGTCTTATTTGGTGGAGATCCTCCCTTCCTAGGCTTAGGTGGTTCAGTCTTCTTGTAAAAGCACTCCTTAGCGAGGTGGTTGGTTTGTCCACAAATGAATCATGCTCGATGTTCAGCTCCTTCATTCTTTTGAAAGTGGACATGGTTCTTATTCTGATGATAGGATTTATTATTAAATGTTTTATTTTGATTTTAGTAGAAGGAATGCATCTTGTGTTTGGGAAAGGGTTTGGATTCTACATTGTTTACTTTGGGTTCGGATTCTGTTATATTTTTTCCCTGAGTCTATGTTGCTCTTCGTGACATTCAACACTTGATCAAGGGTAAGATCTCCTTGGGTATGGCTAAGGTTTTTGGCAAAATCTGACCAAGTTTCAGGAAGTTTATCTATAAGATAGGCTATCTGAAATATTTCATCTAAGATAGACCCATTCATTTTTAGTTGATGAACTATGTGTTCAAATTCATGAATTTGCTCATTCATTGGTTTGGAATCTACCATTTTAAATTTGTTAAAATCAAAGGCTTTAAATCTTTTCATTCTTGTATCATCTAAACCATACTTCTTCTCTAGTGTTTCCCACAGAACTTTAGCATTAGTGATAGAGTAATAGATGTCGTATAATCTATTAGATAAGACTCCTAAGATTCTGTGCAAGCAGTGGTATTCTATCTGTTGAGGTGTTCTCGGGATAGGAATAGAATCTGCAGTGGAAGCTTGCTTAGTGATTGGTCTAGAGGAAGATGGTTTATCAGGTTCAATGGCTGTTATCAGATTTAGGGTCGTTAACCAAAATCTCATTTGGTTTTGCCAACGACGAAAATTATTTCCATCGAACTTATCTGATTTACCTGATATGATTTCACTTGTAGCCATAATCTGATGATGAATGAATAGTTTTGTTATTATAATGCAACAGACATAATTGAAGCATTCAATCAACTGAATCATCAAGCAGTATAACATGTCGTTTTTATGAAATGTAGACAGCATTATCATAAGAAACAGAATACTAATCATTATGCTATTCTAAACTGCGGAATCAGATTCTTGGATTGTTAGGAAATTAGTTGCTGTTTAGATTGTAATTATCATGAAATGCAGATTAAGAATAAAAATTTTCAACATGGTTTAAGAATATAGCCTGATGATCGAAGCGTGCAAGGCACTATCCCAAGAATCTAATTGCCCTCTCTCGTATAAGGCTACACAGCAATAGATCTCGGAGATACGACGACCCTCAATTAGGCGACCTCCTTCTCGTCGGCACGAGCTTCAAGATGGCTTTGCGAAATCTTTATGACTTTCAGAGAACCAGCAATGTAACAGCAGGATGATATTTTTAAAAAGAGGAGAAGAAGAGAATAGATTTGTTGTAAATCTGTAATTTAACCCTCATAGCTATAGGTCCTTATATAGGATGAAAATCGTTGTTTGGATCCACAAAACTCGCCCTTTAGATCCACAGATCTCGCCCATTTATTCAGCTAGCCGTTTTCATTCATCCAGCCGTTTAGATCCATAATTCTCGCAGCCAAATGTTTAACACATTTTAATTGTTCTAATTTGCAAAAATAAAAATCTAAAATGTAGCAGGTTAAGGACCCCTCAATCCGAAGCTGCATTAGTGGGCGCGCGCCTCCAGACCTAGGCCTGAGCCGGGCCCGGTGCAGTTCGGCGTGTGTGTGTGTGGTGTGGAGCATAAACCATGTTTTCTTCTAGGCATAGGAGAGAAAGGGAAGCCTTATAAACAACCCTCATTCCCATCTCCTATCCAATGTGGGACTAAACTTCTCCACTCCAAAATCAAGTTTTAAGTTATAACTCCAACAATTACTTTTACTTAATTAGGGTTCAATAGCATCAATAACATAATTTCCGTGATCAACCCTACACATTAGACATCCACGGTCCTCCGAAATAGATCAAACTCTTTTTCATGATCCAGGTCCAATTTCCTCTTTACTTCCTTCATCTTCTAATTTTCTCCCTTTTTAATTTTTTTAGATATTATTGCTCTATTTTTGCAAGAAGACCACAAAAACGAGTTGAAATTATAGGATTTTCTAGATTTTCTTGTTTCGGAGGCAAATATCACTTGCAAATCAGATGATGAATTTATAAGGTTTTCTATGTTTTTTATTGACTTTGTTTAATAGGTTTTTTTTTTTTTTTTTTGCTTAAAGAGATGGGTTGACAGTGTTCGCAGACATTTGAATTTTTATAGACTGAACTCCAAATATCAAGGCATACAATAACTTTTTATTTTTGCTTTTATTTTTTGTAATTGGGTTTAATTTATCCATCTAAATTAAAATGTTGTTTTATGTTTTACCTTTCTATTTTTATTAAGTTAACAGTATATGAATGTGGTGTTTGTAGTGACACAATGGAATGAGGATAAACTTGTACATAGAAAAGTTTTAATTAGAAGATGTATGTCTACATCGTGAGACATACAATCCCGTAAATGTAAGTTATTAAGGTCAGGAAAACTTTTTAGAACTTGATACCACTTTGATATTTTTGTACATTAATATTTGGTGAAGTTTATTAGGCTACTTTAGTTTTTAAAAGCTATGTTTCAAGTTTATTATTTTTTGCTCTGTCCTTCAAACAGGTACATGCCACATGCTGTAATGCATGAACTATACATAAATTGTGGTATGGAAAATATTTTCTATGTTTGACTTCAAATTGTGATTCGACATACACTTATATCACTTTTCATAGTATACTAGCAATAGTTTTATTTTTATTTTTACATAAAAGTGTGTATTGCCACATGCACACATCACGTGCTATGGAGTACTAGTTGTAATAAATAAAAGCATTGTTCAATTTTAATCATTCAGGTGCATCAGAGGAAAGCTAGGAATTTTTTTGAGCTGTAAAGCTAGGAATTAAAACATTGGATAGGAAGTAAATTAAAAATATAAAACATTAAAAAAGGTAGCAAACTGTAAGATATCATACGAAGATCTGCATTGATTAATATAGGAATATAAGAATATAATTGCGATAAATTGGTAACCTGAATTGAATATCCAACAAAGATTTGTCAGCTTGTCTGATATCATTAAGTTTTTAGCTTTTACACTGGCTCAATTGAATGGTCAAAGAAAAATATAATAAAGAAAACAACATTATAAATTTCAACCCTGTAAACATGTTGAAATTTAAATGTGTTGTGTATAATTTAATTCAATATGGAAGATGGAAGAGACTTGCATTGAATAAATGGTAAAATGAAGTTAATGTGCAGCAAATTAAGCATGACTAAGTTGATTTGTATTTCTAAGAGCTTTACTAAGAGTATTATACTCAATAAAGATTTATCTTGTTAAGTAAAAAGATTTCAACAAAGTTAACCCCTTTAACTATGAAGCACTTTCATTCAGGCAAAATATTATATACAGTAATTAGTCTAATCTTAGTAATGAATATTCCTAATATTCCATGTTATGCCATAATCCTTTACTATAAATAATAGAAACCATTAATAAATCAATAAACATAATTCCGGTAATTTTACAAATCACTATTTTAGGCAAGCTCTATTTAAAGATATTTAAAGACAGGAATAAATCAAAAATTTGATCTTGCTATAAAATTGCAATAAACGACACAATTTGATATCCACCAAACCCAATTGATGAACATCCCTATAAAAAATGCAATAGATAACAAAAGTTTGATCTTTCTATAAAAATTGCAATAAATGGCTGATTTATTTATCCAAAAAAATCCTACTTTATGGATATTACCTTCCAAAAAAAGCCATACATAACAAATAAACAACCACCAATTGATGAATAACCCTGTGAAGATATAAATTCATTGCCAAGTCGACGTTACACAAGAAACAACTCGTAAATGAATGAATGAAGGAAGAGGAAGAAAAATTACCAAAATTTTAGAATATATTGAAGAGGTCTAGGGTCCTGCCTACAAATTAAGAAGGATTAAAATTGAGCACGAAAAAAAAAAAGGTTAACAGGTAATTTGGTGAAAAGCTCCCTGCTTGATTCGATGAGATCCCTCTAGTCAGGGGAAGAGAGATTGTAAGGAAATCGAGAGAATCGTCGGGATCAAATTTGAGATTTGAAAAAAATATTAAAAGAGAATAACTTCAGAGAGGAAGAGAATGAAGGGAGATTGAGGTTTTCATGAGAGAGGCTTAATTGGGGAATTAGAGGTCGGAGGGGTGTTGAATTCAACAGGGTCTAATCCTTTAAGTTGTCCTACAAGACAAGTTAATTTACGATTTGATCAATATGCGAAGTAACATAATGAGGCTCATATCCAAATTACTTTAGAAAGCCCAATCTCAATACTTTCATAGAAAATGGGAGACAAACAATCATGTAAAACCCCGTATTTTATTAGAAGTATGTGTGAATTATTTATGATAAATAATTCTATATGTGGTAAATGACTTGAGCTTACAGATATACTTGGTAACAAGATGTTAGTCATGTATGAGTGTGGTTTCATAGAGTTTCGTGCATTGGTTTTGGCCGCACATCAAAACATGCACGAAATTTGGATTTAGTGTCTGCTTAGTCGTCTGATGAGTCGACACATGAGTCGACTAATGAGTCGACTGATGAGTTGACCTATGAGTCGACTGACAGGCTGATTTCGGGTTTTCTTTCAGTTGCGGGTTTGGTTGGGTTTTGTTCAGGTTTTAACCGTAATATATATATATATATATATATATATATATATAT
>BQKN01066020.1:830490-866942 GCA_022839385.1 Asparagus kiusianus
CCAGAGAAACCCTAGCCCCTCTCTCCCCTCAAACCCTAGTTCGTTTTGGTTATTTTGGAGGAGTTTTTCGGCGGATCTTTGTGGTGCTGTCGAAGGGAATCGTCCTCTTATCGGATTCAGGAGTTTGCAGCTCATCAGAGGCGAGTAACATCTCGCCCAATCCTACACCCACTGTTTGTATGCTTTTATTTGGTTTTATTTCGGTTTATTGAGCCTAAATCACTATTTGTGTATAAAAATAGATCTTCATAGCATATGATGCGAAAATCGAATGTTTTCAGTTTATAAAAGCTCACCAACGAATTTGTAAATTTAAACCAAGATCTGGAATTTGTTTAAACATTGGTTTTATTGTGATTTAATGATTTCAATACGCTTTTAAACATGAATAAATATGTTTAGGGTTTTAATATGAAATATTACATGTAAATCTTTCGTTTCTGTTGATATACATGTGTTAGAATTGGATATTATTTGCTGGACATGAACAAGAGAATCTTAGTTTATCAATGTTTGTAGAAAATCGTCAAAAACAGAAAACTGGGGATTTTCTGCTCAGTCGACCAATGAGTCGACTCATGAGTCGACTGATGAGTCGACTAATGAGTCGACTGATGGGAAAAATCTTAGTTTTTGTGTGCTTTGTCTGGTCGACTCATGAGTCGACTGATGAGTCGACCAATGAGTCAACTGATGAGGAGTTTTCTTCTTTTGTATTTCTTCAGTTTGGATCTGTTTGAGTTATTTCAGATTAACTAAAATCTATTTATGTTTATTATTGCTGCATGCTTAAATATGAATGAGAAGTCGCCTCGAATGACGGGTATTAGAAATTTATGTATAACATGTATCTTTACATGTGAGATGACATGCGGACACGAGTTTAGGTTTGTGCACCAAGACACGTGAGAAATTAGGGTATATGCATCTGTTCATATAACACATCTAGTCCATGTGTTGGGCAATTATGATGTGTAGCCCATGTGTCGGACGCTTATCACTTTCAGTCCATGTGTTGGACAGTTTACATATGCAGTCCATGTGTTGGACATCCACTACATCAGTTTAGACCTTGAGAGTTAACACCTATATTTGCATAGGCAGGACACAACATTTATATGAGTTGTGACACGACACAGTAATCAAGTCTAAGATGATTTGCCTTCTTTTAGTAATATTCTTGTATTAGATTTTGGGTTTTGTATTTAGGGAGGTACAATCTAAGCTACATGGTATATACATGAGGGTTTCCTTATTTGGATTATTTCGTTCGACGTACCTATGCTCATGTTGTAACTTCCTAAATACTAAAATCCTCTTATACATAGGTATTTACAATCTGAGCTACATAGTATATACATGAGGGTTTTCTTGTTTGGATTATTTCGCTCGACATACTTATGCTCACGTTGTAAATACCTAAAATAGGATTTGTGATTATATATATATGCTATATCTGTATTTTCTGTATACAACGAGCCCTTTCTCCTTGGGGTTGGTTGTGATGTTACTCGCTAGTGCTTTGATGCTCGTTGTCCCTCCCCCTTTCAGGTAACGAGCCAGGAGCCCGGAGAGTCGCAGGTTGATGGCGAGGCACTCTAGCTTCAGTCATTCTATTATAGTTGTATTTTGTTTTTCTTTTGAGCTCCACTGTAGACTTTTGTTTAGATATTTTGAGAGTTTACTTCTAGCAATTGTAAAGGCTGTGTGCCTTATTTCCTCTGTTTTAGACTTTATGTATTTGAGACTTGTTGAGGAGTTCCAGTTTATTCATTTTAGATATTGACTTGTATTTCAGTATGTTAGATGATAAAATATTAATCTGACCTCTATTATTTCATCAGTTGACTCTTGTGTTTTCTTTTACTTGCTTTTGTACCTACACCTGTTATTGACTCTACTAGAGAGATAGTAATTGTGATGGTGAAATATATTATTGCACGGTGTGGTGCATGGCAGATTTGACATTCTTGGTTTCACCTTGGACTGCAACCTTGTGTGAACCCAGGGGCGTCACAGTTGGTATAAGAGCTCTAGTTCCAGTATCCTTAGGATCATCCTGTGTCGAGTCGTGGAGCTAGGATAGAGTTTCTTAGGATTCATGTATAGAGTCCGTAAGGATTCCCTAGTATGAGTGAGGACGATATATGCGTATATCTCAAAATTTGAGGATATTTTTTTTATGACAACTATTTTTGTGTAAACTTAAAGTATTTGAGTGAATACTAAATTGTTGTGAAAATCATATTGTGATATACTATGTATGTGTATATGTCTATTTGGACTCATAAACTCTTGTTTTCTTATGAATAGAGAGATGGCAGGACGTGGTAGACCTCGTACTCGGAGAGCTGGATAGGCAGAGTCACAGCAGACTCCACCTGAGCCACAGTAAGCTCAATCCAAGCCACAACAGGCACCACCCGAGCAACAACAGGCTCCCTAGGACCTCATTGATCTCATGGCTCCCATCATAGCTAGGATGACAGCAATTGAGGAGCTTGTGGTGAGTCATATCATGCCACCGACACCACCACCACCACCACCAGCAGATCAGCCACATGGGATACTAACAGTTTCTATCAGCGAGAGACCTCCAGAGGCCGTACCTACAGTTATTCCACCAGCAGTCCCAGACAGAGCCACAGAACAGGAGGCTTGGCTCCGTATGGTTGAGAGGTATCAGAAGATGAGAGCACCAGAGTTTCAGGGGTCAGCAGACCTTCTTGCAGCCTACAAGTGAAAGGAGGATGTGAGTAACACCCTCGACATACTTAATATGGATTCAGTGCAGAAGTAGAGGTTGTCATCCTACAGTCTGAAGGGAGATGTCGAGAGATGGTACCGACTTCAGTTCACTCCAGAGCATCGGATGACCCTCACATGGGAGGACTTCGTCTACTTCTTTTATGGACAGTATATTTCTTCTGCTGCACGGACTGAGAAGGCGCTTGAGTTGTCCCGGTTGACTCAGAGGGACATGTCAGTGGCAGATTTTGAGAGTAGATTCATGGAGTTGCTGCACTTCACGGGCATATGGCAGATAGGAGAGCGACAGGCTCAACTGTTCCTAGCAGGGCTTCGCCCTAATCTCCACCGTTACCTCATCTCGAGGAAGTTCTTCTCAGTTCGGGAGGTAGCCGAGGCCGCCACTTCTCAGGAGATTGAGACGGCCATGTTTCAGAAGGATAAGGAAGGGAAGACCAAGGCAGGACAGATCGGGGATAAGGGGAAGAACAAGAGACCTTTATCTGGATCCCAACAGCAGCAGTAAGGTCCTCATAAAAAGGGATCCCAGCATGATCAGAGAGTGCATCAGCAGCGTAAGTTCCAGGGAGTTTGCTATAACTACCGTAAGGTCGGGCACAAGGCATCGGAGTGTCGCAGCGCACCATCAGGAGCTTAGCAGGGCAAGGGCCCGAAGCAGTAGCAGCAGCAGCAGGGCAGAGTTCAGGGCCAGCAGCCGAGACTTGAGGCACCGCCAGCAGTACAGAGGACTGAGGGGCAGATTCGTACAGTTTAGGAGGTTCCTCAGGGGCAGATAGTACTATATTCTCCAGCACTAGTAGTAGAGCAGTCTCCAGCCACAGGCAGAGTATATGCGGTAGTACCACGTGATCATGAAGCTAGCGGAGTAGTGGTGGAGGGTACGTTTCTTGTGAATTCTTTTCCCGCCCGTATTCTCTTCGATTCGGGAGCTTCGTATTCCTTCATTTCACATGATTTTATGTCTAGACTCTAGCTCGTAACCCAACCATTAGACACCCCTTTATTAGTTTCCACCCCTTTAGGTGAGATATCACTTCTGGAGAGCGTTTGTAGGAGGTGTACTATTAGTTTAGATGAGTCGGAGTTCGTTGTTGATTTGATAGTGTTGCATATGTCCGAGTTCGATGTCATCCTTGGTATGGATTGGTTGTCTTCCTACCATATTAGTATTGACTGCTTTGTGAAGACAGTCAATATGCGGGCATCCGATAGGTCCGAGATGATTATGGCAACCTCTCAGGGTAACCGTTTTGCGGAGTCATTTCTGGCGTACATCGAGGAGGTGATGCGACGGGATCAGGGTGTTGATTTATGTGAGACTAGAGTTGTCTCAGAGTATCCGGATGTCTTTCAGGACATACCTGGACTACCTCCTGTGAGAGAGGTTGAGTTCTGTATTAAGTTGCAGCCAGGCACAGCCCTGATATCCCACGCACCCTAACACATGGCACCAGCTGAGATGAGGGAGCTTCAGACCTAGTTGGATGAATTATTAGCTCAGGGTTTTATTCGTCGAAGTCATTCTCCGTGGGGAGCACCAGTCCTCTTCGTGAAGAAGAAGGACGGTAGTATGAGATTGTGCATTGATTATAGGGAGTTGAACAAGGTCACTATCCAGAATAGGTACCTATTGCCTAGGATTGATGACTTGTTCGGCTAGCTGCAGGAAGCGTAGTTCTTCTCGAAGATTGATCTTTGTTCTGGTTATCATCAGTTGCGGGTTCGGGAGATGGATGTTCCCAAGACCGCCATTCTTACTCGATATGGATCTTTCGAGTTCATGGTCATGCCATTCGGACTGACCAATGCACTCGTGGTATCCATGGACTTGATGAACTGGGTTTTCCGTCCCTTCTTAGATCAGTTCGTGATTGTTTTTATCGACGACATTCTCATTTATTCGAGATCGGAGGCAGACCACGAGGAGCACATACGATTAGCTTTGAGGACTCTGCAGGAGCATCAGTTGTATGATAAGTTCAGCAAGTATGAATTTTGGCTTTCAGAAGTCAGATTTCTTGGCCACGTCATCAGTAGAGAGGGCGTAGCTGTGGACCCGACTAAAGTGACAGCAGTTCTTGACTGGGAACCGCCGAAGATGGTAACAGAGATTCGTAGCTTCGTGGGCTTAGCCGACTATTACAGGAAGTTCATCCAGGACTTCTCGAAGATTTCGATGCCACTTACACGCCTTACGAAGAAGGGTGTACAGTTCATTTGGAGTATCGAGTGCCAGAAGGCCTTTGATATCTTAAAGACTAAGTTGACTTCAGCATCAGTTTTGACTATTCTGAGCTACAATGGGACGTTCGTCGTCTACACAGATGCATCGTTGGCAGATTTAGGAGGTGTATTGATGTAGACTCAGAGAGTAGTAGCGTATATATCACGACAGTTGAGGGTGCATGAGCAGAACTATCCCACTCATGATTTGGAGTTAGCAGCAGTGGTATTTGCATTGAAGTCGTGGAGGTACTATTTGTATGGAGTGGAGTTTGAGTTGTTCACAGACCACCAGAGTCTGAAGTATCTTTTCTCTCAGAAGGAACTCAACCAGAGACAGAGGAGATGGATTGAGTTTATCAAGGACTATGAGTTCGCGATTCAGTATCATCCCGGGAAGGCGAACATCGTAGCAGATGCTTTGAGTAGGAAGCGTCAACATTGGGTTGCGGCTTTGAGATGTTCATTGTATAGAGATCTTCTTACTCTTAGCCAGTTTGATTTCAGACCCGAGATTGATGGAGCTAGTGTATTTTTGGGAGCAGTGTCAGTTCAGCCATCTTGGAGTACCAGAGTAGTCAGAGCTCAGTTGGAAGACTCTTGGATTCAAATTAGAAAGGAGGAGATTTCCAAAGAGCCTAAGACTGATTAGACCATTGGAGCAGATGAAGGTCTACGGATGAAGGGTAGGCTGGTCATGCCATCTAGAGCTGAGCTGAAGAGGGAGTTATTTGATGAGGCACATCGTACTAGGTATACAGTACATCCAGGGACCACTAAGATGTATAAGGACTTAAAAAGACACTTCTGATGGAGTGGTATGCGTCGAGAGATTGCAGAGTATGTGGCTAAGTGTTTTACCTGTCAGCAGGTAAAGGCAGAGCATCAAAGACCGGTAGGAACACTTCAGCCTTTGCCCATCCCAGAGTGGAAATGGGCAGACATTTCTATGGATTTCATTGTAGGGTTGCCGAAGTCGAAGAAGGGGAATGAATCAGTTTGGGTGATTGTGGATCGGTTGACGAAGTCAGCACATTTTATTCCAGTGAGGACTACTTATACCGCCGAGGCATACGCGAGGATATTTATTCGGGAGATAGTTCGACTTTATGGAGTTCCAGACACGATCGTGTCAGACAGAGGTTCAGTGTTTACTTCACATTTTTGGAGGAGTTTCCAGGATTCGTTCGGCAGCAGGTTATCTTACAAAAGTGCATTCCACCCACAGACAGATGGTCAGACGAAGAGGGTGAACCAGGTGTTAGAAAACATGTCGCGAGCTTGTGTCATTGACTTTCAGGGTAGCTGGGAGGAGCATATTCCACTGATAGAGTTTGCTTATAATAATAGTTATCAAGCAACATTCGGTATGGCCCTTTATGAGGCAATGTACGGGAGACCTTGTAGATCACTGATATGTTGGGCAGAGCCGGAGGTTAGCTTAATGCTTGGACCAGAGCTAGTGAGACAGACTACTGAGAATGTAGCCTTAATCAGAGAGAGGATTCTAGCCGTCCAGAGTCTTCAGAAGAGCTATGCAGATAAGAGACGAAGACACTTGGAGTTTCAAGTTAGAGATGCGGTTATGCTGAAGGTATCGCCGATGAAAGGCGTTCAGCGATTCGGGAGGTGGGGAAAGCTTGCACCAATGTATATTGAACCCTTCTAGATTTTGGAGCGCATTGGAATTGTGTCATATAGACTAGATCTTCCAGCATCGATATCTAATATACACAATGTATTTCATGTTTCTATGCTCAAGAAGCACTTGCATGATGAGGAGTAGCAGCGAGTATTGGATACACCAGAGATTGAGCTTCAGGAGGATTTGACCACTATTGAGATTCCAGTTGGTATTCTTGCCAGGGAGGACAAGAGGCTTAGAAACAAAATGATTCCTTTAGTGAAAGTTCGGTGGAACCAAAGAGACGTTAAGGAGATTTCTTAGGAGCGCGAAGAGGACATGCGTCGCAACTATCCACACATGTTTGAGCAGGTAAATTAAAGCTTTTTGTATGATTTATATATGGCTTATAGATTCAATTGTGGCGAAGTTTATACTTAATACTAAAATAAGGGTATTACCACTTATCTCCTAAGTACTTAGAACATATGGTATATATATGAGGGGTTCCTTGTTTGGATTTTTCGCTCGATGTACTTGTTCCATTTAGTTAGGGGTTAAGTGGGGGTATTTACATTTTAGATAGTTAAGTGTAGGCATCGAAGATGATTTTTATGAGGGCGCGAAGATGATATGTAGCGCTGTTTCCTACATTATTGAGAAAGTTAATTGATTCATGTGCATGAGTATTTGTATGATTATATTTAGATTTAACGCTAGGATGAGGATGTTTCCACTCAATTTTTAATCCTTTGGAACACATGGTATATATATGGGGGGTTTCTTGTTTGAATTTTTCGCCCGACGTACTAGTTCCATTTGATTAAGGGTTAAGTAAGAATATAGTCATCCTGGATTGTTAAATACAAATATCGTTTTATGCTTGTTTAGAGTAATACTTTTGGTTTGAATATGCTTTCTGAATTTCGAGGACAAAATTCTTTTTAAGGGGGGAAGAATGTAAAACCCCGTATTTTATTTGAACTATGTGTGAATTATTTATGATAAATAATTCTATATGTGGTAAATGACTTGAGCTTATGGATATACTTGGTAACAAGTTATTAGTTATGTATGAGTGTGGTTTCATAGAGTTTCGTGCATTGGTTTTGGCCGTACATCAAAACATGCACGAAATCTGGATTTAGTGCCTGCTCAGTCGACTGATGAGTCGACTCATGAGTCGAGTAATGAGTCGACTGATGAGTCGACCTATGAGTCGACTGACGGGCTGATTTTGGGTTTTCTTTCAGTTGCGGGTTTGGTTGGGTTTTGTTCGGGTTTTAACCGTAATATATATATTATCTTACCTGAAACCAACCCAAAACCCATCTGAATCCCAGAGAAACCCTAGCCCCTCTCTCCCCTCAAACCCTAGTTCGTTTTAGTGATTTTGGAGGAGTTTTTCGGCGGATCTTTGTGGTGCTGTCGAAGGGAATCGTCCTCTCATCGAATTCAGGAGTTTGCAGCTCATCAGAGGCGAGTAACATCTCGCCCAATCCTACACCCACTATTTGTATGCTTTTATTTGGTTTTATTTCGGCTTTATTGAGCCTAAATCACTATTTGTGTATAAAAATAGATCTTCATAGCATATGATGTGAAAATCGAATGTTTTCCGTTTATAAAAGCTCACCAATGAATTTGTAAATTTAAATCCAGATCTGGAATTTGTTTAAACATGGGTTTTGTTGTGATTTAATGATTTCAATACGCTTTTAAACATGAAGAAATATGTTTAGGGTTTTAATATGAAATATTACATGTAAATCTTTCGTTTCTGTTGATATACATGTGTAGAATTGGATATTATTTGCTGGACATGAACAAAAGAACCTTAGTTTATCAATGTTTGCAGAAAATCGTCGAAAACAGAAAACTAGGGATTTTCTGCTCAGTCGACCAATGAGTCGACTCGTGAGTCGACTTATGAGTCGACTGATGAGTTGACCAATGAGTCGACTGATGGGAAAAATCTTAGTTTTTGTGTGCTTTGTCTGGTCGACTCATGAGTCGACTGATGAGGAGTTTTCTTTTTTTGTATTTCTTCAGTTTGGATCTGTTTGAGTTATTTCAGATTAACTAAAATCTATTTATGTTTATTGTTGCTGTGTGCTTAAATATGAATGAGGAGTCGCCTCGAATGATGGGTATTAGAAATTTATGTATAACCTGTATCTTTACATGTGAGATGACATGCGGACACGAGTTTAGGTTTACGCACCGAGACATGTGAGAAATTAGGGTATATGCACTGTTCATATAACGCATCTAGTCCATGTGTTGGGCAATTATGATGTGAAGTCCATGTAGTGGACGCTTATTACTTTCAGTCCATGTGTTGGACAGTTTAAATATGCAGTCCATGTGTTGGACATCCACTACATCAGTTTAGACCTTAAGAGTTAACACATATATTTGCATAGGCAGGACACGACATTTATATGAGTTGTGACACGACACCGTAATCAAGTCTGAGATGATTTGCCTTCTTTTAGTAATGTTCTTGTATTAGATTTTGGGTTTTGTATTTAGGGAGGTACAATCTGAGCTACATGGTATATACATGAGAGTTTCCTTGTTTGGATTATTTCGCTCGACGTACCTATGCTCATGTTGTAACTTCCTAAATACTAAAATCCTCTTATACATAGGTATTTACAATCTGAGCTACATGGTATATACATGATGGTTTCCTTGTTTGGATTATTTCGCTCGACGTACTTATACTCACGTTATAAATACCTAAAATAGGATTTGTGATTTTATATATATGTTATATCTGTATTTTCTGTATACAACGAGCCCTTTCTCCTTGGGGTTGGTTGTGATGTTGCTCGCTAGCGCTTTGACGCTCGTTGTCCCTCCCCCTTTCAGGTAATGAGCCAGGAGCCCGGAGAGTCGTAGGTTGATGGTGAGGCACTCTAGCTTCAGTCATTCTATTATAGTTGTATTTTGTTTTTCTTTTGAGCTCCACTGTAGACTTTTGTTTAAACATTTTGAGAGTTTACTTTTAGCAGTTGTAAAGGCTATGTGCCTTATTTCCTCTTTTTCAGACTTTATGTATTTGAGACTTGTTGAGGAGTTCCAGTTTATTCATTTCAGATATTGACTTGTATTTCAGTATGTTAGATGATGAAATATTAATCTGACCTCTATTATTTCATCAGTTGACTCTTGTGTTATCTTTTACTTGCTTTTGTACCTACACCTGTTATTGACTCTACTAGAGAGATAGTAATTATGATGGTGAAACATGTTATTACACGGTGTGGTGCATGATATGTTTGATATTTTTTATTTTACCTTGGACTGTAGTCTTGTGTGAACCCAGGGGCGTCACAAATCATAAGCTTACTAATAACTTAGTACATTTAATTAACAAAAGACTTAGTAACACTATTTCTCTCAAATCATCTTTTTGAGTTAATGAATGGAAATTTATTAAAGCCTAATAATCTCTATGACAGTCAAAGAGCTATGGTCTTATTTCTCACTCTGTCATAAATTCGCCTCATTAATTGAGGTTCTATAAACTGACAAACTTTGCATTAGCAAATATTAAGCAAGTATGAAATTAATCCTCTTAAGTTTTTTTTAAATACACGGCACTCCATCTTCCCTCGTGGTGCGGCATAAACATGTACCAAAAATGTTACAAATGCACAACTGTGTCAAGTTATAGTATAAAAAGTTATCGATCCTACGAGAAAGGTGTTTTGTAGGAGAAAATATAAAATCGGTTCTTATGTTGTGTGCGTGACAAAAAGGAGTGATGAGTGAATGTGATTGTGGAGAGATGAAGAGAATGAAAATGATTGTGTAAATGAATATATTTGAGAGTGGAAGTGATAATATAAATGTGATCAACAAGGCAAGAAGGAAAAATCAAGAACAAATATAAATGTGATCAACAAGGCAAGAAGGAAAAATCAAGAACAAATAAAAATCAAGAATGTAAAGATAACAGATTCAATTAAAGATATGGGTAATCTAGAATTGAATCCACTTCTTAGAAAAAGGTGATTCCCTAGAGGGTTCTAGCCTAAAGGCGAATCAAAGAAAATAAAAATGAACAAAAAGAAAAACTAAACCCAAGAGGGTTCTAGCCTCAATGTGAATAGTAAAAAAAATTAAAATCTAACTACAAAATAAATTGTAAAATCTAAACTATAAAATAAATTGCAAGAATTAAATGTAAGAAAATAAATCTACTCTATAAGCATGAAATAAATCTAATTTATAAGCATGAAATAAATCTAAGGCAAGAGAGTTCTAGCCTTTTTGGCTATTTAAACAAGAAAATAAAATCTAATTACAAGCATGAAAGTAAATCTAAACTAATAAGCAATAAAAGAGAAATAAGAAAAACAAACCTTCAAATTAATCTCCATCTTCATCTTCATCTTCATCATCCAACAAAGAGAAGAAGAGAAAAATTTAAAGTAGTAAAAAAATTATTTTATTAATTGTAACAAAAGTTACAAATTTGAAAAGCCTTCTCAATTAAGAGTAGCCCTGCTCTCTAAAAGGAGTTACAAAAATCTTCACACCCTTAATCCCTCACTCTCTACCTCTATTTATAGTAAACGATAATGAATGAGAGCCCTTGGATGAAGACTTAAGCCCTAAGGAATTATTTTTAGCCTTTGAGCTTTTGGGCTTGGATTCTTGGGCTTTTTGCTTATTGATTTTCCATTAGGCTTCTTGATTTCCTTTGAGCTTTGCTTCATTTCTTCATGATTCATTCTTCATTGTTTTGGTTCTGGGCTTTTGCTTCATGGGCTTCTGACTTGATTTTGGATTGTTCATAATGCATACAAGAGGTAAGGCTTTGCTTCATGGGCTTTGGCATTTTGGGCTTCATTAATTCATGGTTTGATTCTTTTGCTTTGGGCTTTTGGACAAATTGGCAATTTTATTTTCTAATGGGCTTCTTGATTTCTCTTTTACTTCATTTCTTCATTAAATTAAGGACTTTTGATGAGAGATGAGATTTTTTGGAATTTATTCTTCATTAACCTGCAATTAAAGATAAAAACAATTATTAGTGGTATATTTATTTATTAAAAATAGATAATGAGGGTATAAATTATAATAAAATGTGATTATCAAATACCCCCACACCTAAACTTTTGCTAGTCCTCTAGCAAAGAATGAAAGAGAAAATCCTAACTCACTTTCGCATGAATCGCGGTTGTATTTAGCGCATACAACAAGCCTTTAAACCCCTAGGTTACCCTAGTAGACTAGTTGTAGTCTAGCGAGGATTTGCAGTGAATATACCCACAAAATTCGGTCTACTTACAAAATTAAAAAAGTCAGTAAATATTTAAATTCACTTGATATCTTTAGACAATCTAATTGAAGCTAGTTATCACTCAAGAAAACGTTTTTATAAATAACTTTAAGGTAAATTTCCTAGAAAATCTTCTCATTATAGCAATACAAAACCAAGCCAAACTTAGAAATTTAATTTAAAAGTTTTGAAAAGAATATGCTAACTCTTTGTTTAAAATAATATTCAAGTTGCTTGATCTAAAATATTTTTAAGACCATATATACAAATATAACTATATATAAAACGTTTATTAGCATTTTTAGTTTTTATTTTTTTATTATTATTTTTATATTATTATTTTTTTAACTCTTTCTTCTTTGGTGATTTTTTCTATTTTAACGAGCTTTCTAAGTGACCATTTAACGAGTTTTGGGCCAATGGATCCCAACCCAATTGGGCTTAGGTCATTAAATATGGAAATACTCCTTGGGCTTAATTACTCGGTCAACTTAGGTTTTATAAGATAGAACCACCTTGAATTTAAGATTTTTTTCTTTTTCTTTTGGTGCCCATTTTTCGCACTCTTCTTTTGTAATTTTTTTATATGTATATGTATATATATTTTGAAAAATATGTAAGTTAAGACACTTTGAAAAATTATTTTTAACTCTAAGCTAAGTATGCATAAATTCCATTACTTTAAATAAAAATCTAAGTTAAGGTTTAAGTGAAGTATACTACTTTGAAAATTATTTCTTAAGAAATTTATTTAGAGTTATCATAAAAGGTAAACTTGAGTAAATAACAAACTAGAGATCAAATAAATCAATTATTACATAACTCTATTAATTTGGCAAGTGACAATATTTTTATAAACTTTTTTGAGGAAAAGGAAAAAATGACAAAAATGCAACTAAAAATATAAAATAAAGAGAGAGAAAAAAATAACTAATTTCCACCCCCACGCCTAAATTTTGCATTGTCCTCAATGCAAACTCTATGATGCACAAAGTAAAGCAGATAAAAAGTAAAGCACTTACATTTGGTCGGCTGATAAAAATCTGCAATTAGCTTTGGTCTGAGCAGGATAGAATCAGAAATTTATTCTTCTTTTTTTTTCTTTTTTTCTTCTTCTTTTCTTTTTTTTTTCTTTTACAACTGAACAAGAAACTCTTAAATGAGAGAAGAATAAATTCTTTTTGTTATTCTGAAATAAACAAAACAAACAATGTAGCATGAAGTGTTCAACATGAAGAGCTCGTATTCTACATTGAATCCTACCTTATTGTTAAAATTTCTTCCCCGGATTTTAAATAAATTCAGAATGATATAATCAATAATGTGAAATTCCAATCATTTCGGGGTGTTCAATAATTCTTTGAACAAAGAAAGGTAGGTATTATTGGTGTCATGCATTTTGCATTTTTAATGAACTTAGACTCTTGTACTGTGAAGTTTTGTTTTCTAACAACCAATTCTTCTGTAGAGTTTTGAAAATTTGGTTGTTGATTATTCTCCAAGAGTCTAAGTTCATCAAGAAAGAGTTCTCAAAATTTAATTCAAAATAGCAAATGTTTAACACAGTTTTATTATTCTCAAGGACCTAATCTGCTTCTTCTAAAAACTCAAACTCTTCATCAAAAATTTTCTCAAAACTCAAATCAGACTCTTCTTCTTCTTCTTCTGATCTTTGCTGAATGTAATTTATTTCTAGAGGCTAATTATGTGGCTGGTCCTCTGGATTAAAAATGTTAAGATCAGTAGTCAAATTCCCAAAGGACAGCTTCATTTGACCAGTTCTACAGTTGATGAGAGCATTAGAAGTAGCTAAGAAAGGTCGTCCTAAGATGACAGATGTCTTTCCTTTGGGATTGGAAACAGGCTGTGTTTCCAAGACTACAAAATCTACTGGAAAAATAAAATCTCCAACCTTAATCAGAACATCCTCTAACTCACTCATAGGGACCTTAACAGATCTATCAGCCAATTGTAAGGTGCATCTGGTTGGGTTCAGTACACCTATACCTAATTGCTAGTAGACTGAATATAAAAGCAAATTGACACTGGCCTCTAAGTCTAAAAGCACCTTATCAATAGGAGTATTATCAATGATACATGAAATGATGGGGGAACCTGGATCTTTACGTTTCAAAGGTATGAGATTTGATAGCATTTCACTAATATTGGCGGCTAAAAAGACTTTCTTTGGAACATTTATTCTCCTCTTCTTAGTGCATAATTCTTTTAAAAATTTAGCATAAGATGGAATTTGTTCAATTACATCTAAGAGAGGAATGTTGACCTTAACCTGCTTGAATGTTTCTAGGATCTTCTCCTCCTGAGGAGAGTGTTTCCTAGGCCTGAGTCTATCTGGAAAGGGAGCAACTGGTCTAAATCTATCAAAAGCAGGCTCAGGTTCGGGTTCAGGTTCTTGGTCATCTGAGGGGGGTGATTGTTGAATAGATTCATCAGAAGGAGAAGGAGAAGGGATTTGTATTGAATCAAAAGTTTGACTTGGAGGAGTTCTCACTTGATTATCGACCTGTCTACCCGACCGAAGTGAATGGATTGCATTCACTTGAGCTTCATAGGATGAACTCCATCCTGTGTCTTTAGGGTTGACCACAGGTTGACTCAAAAATTTTCCTTTCTCTCTTTCACTCACGACACTAGCTAGTTGACCAAGTTGGGATTCTAATCTAGCTATAACTTGAGTGTTGGAGTTGAGCATTTGTCCAGTTGATTGCATGAAGGAATTCAGAGTGCTAGACGTTTGAGTCAACATATTCGTGGTTTGAGTGGAGGCCTTAATTATGGTTTCCAAACCTCTTTCTAAGACATTAAGACGTTTATCCTGATCTGGATTGTAAGGAGTCTGAATTACAGCTTGATGAAGCGGGGACTGATTTTGATACGGCAGATTGGGTTGTTGAAATTGTGGATGAGAATTGAAAGAAACTGTGGTTCCCCTAGGAAAATATTAGGTCAAAGCGGGAGTGAAGTTTTGAGTTCCGGGAGAGTTTCCTTGATTCCATGCAAAGTTGGGATGATTTCTCCAACCTGGATTATAGGTTGGAGAAAATGGATCATTTCTAGGACATTGGAATGCAGCGTTCATCTGTTCTAATACATGGTTGTTTCCTAGGAGAGGGCATTACTCTGAAATGTGGGTAGGAGACTGACAATTATGACATCCTAGGGCAGAAACATGATTGATTTGAGCTGGAGCTCGTTCCTTAATTTCTAAGGCTTCTAACCTCCGCAGAATTGTCTCCATCTTCGCTTCAGAAGCAATGTTTGACTCCAAGGAAAGACCACTAGACTTAGAATGGGGAACTGATGAAACCCTATCATCACAGTGTTCCCATTGCATTGTTTTCTCGAATAGACTCTCTAGAAATTCCCAAGCTTCGTCGGCATTTTTCCTCATAAAATCCCTATGGCACATTGATTCTAAGGAAGTTTTTTGCAGAATAATCTAATCCCTCATAAATTATTTGGCACAATCGCCATTTTTCTAAACCGTGATGATGACATTGGATGAGAAGATCTTTAAATCGATCAAAATACTTCCAAATAGGTTCTCCCGAGACAATTTTAAAATTCATGATACTATTTCTTAGCTTCACCGTTTTATGGATAGGAAAAAATTTCTTAAGAAAAACGGTGATAAATTCCTCCTTAGTAGTGATGGAATTTACGGGTAAGCTATACAGCCATTTTTTTGCTTTGTCTTTGAGAGCAAATGGAATAAATCTGAGTTTGATCGCATCTTCTGTTAATTCTCTCATTTTAATCATAATACACACTTGCTCAAATTCCTAGATAAAAATATATGCATCTTCTGTTTCATTTCCAAGGAATTTGGGAAGCATGTTTATGTCATACGGTCTAAGCTCAAAATTTATTCCATTTGTTTCGGGGAGCCTAATGCATGAGGGGATTGCATTCCTAATAGGATAGCACATATCTTGAAGAACGGGTGTATTAGCATATGCCATTTCTATGATTGGTTCAAAACGAATTAAATAATGAGAATTATCCCTAACCCAAGTTTGCATACACCAAGATAATTTTTTTTTAGAAAAGAAAGAAAATTAGTTTTTTTATGATAAAGAAAAATCCTAACTAAAACAAATCAAATCAATCACTTTTCAATCACTCTAACTCTAGGGTTAAGCCTGACTCAACTAGACTAGCTCCTAACCAAAAACTCCTAAAGTGAAGAGATTAAAGTTTTACCCGGGTAGTTAGCCAGGTAAGGATAGTACTAGAGGGTGACCAGAGATCAATTAAGTACCTCGTTTCTTGCGGAGCGCTTTACGCAACCCGTAAACCTTGTCTTAGACACCAACTAATCTAAGAAAACTTAAACCGGTTCACTTAAGGATTCTTTGTTCCTTATTGAGCTCGAATCCTTAGGGCCAACGTCTAATGAGTTTTATTAGGCTTGGATGGTGTAGTGATGTATTAGTGATTTTTGAGCTAAGAGAAGGTTGATGAAATCCCTCACCTTATCTTGAATATGGGGTTTTGCCCTTAAAAATATTTTTAAGTGTGTGCCAAATCAAGATGCTCAAATCACTTGGTGAATTCCTACTAACAATATGAAATGCAACCTATGAAATAAAAGCAACTAAAAAGGATGGAAAAGAAAAAAAAATCTTTTTTTAATTAGGGTTAACAATCAAACAAATGAGAAGGGGGAAATTATTTGAATTTATTATCTTGTTAGTAAATATCAAAGTGGAGGGTGAATTTTATTATGGTCAACAAAAATAAAATTCTAGAAAGTAGAATTACCTACAAATGAGAAGGGGGAAATTATTTGAATTTATTATCTTGTTAGTAAATATCAAAGTGGAGGGTGAATTTTATTTTGGTCAACAAAAATAAAATCTTTTTTTAAAGTCCTAATTGTCTCTAATTGTGAAGAAGTAGATAAAGGGTGGAAATAAAAATTCTAGAAAGAAGAATTACCTACAAGCAAATCTTCAAATCCTAGTTCTCCAATCCGTGATCTTCAAGCTCCAAGCGTTTCCTTCACAATAAACACACAAGTTAAAGAACCAAAATAATTAAAACCTACTTAAGCACCTTCTCCGGCAACGGCACCAAAAACTTTGTGCGGCATAAACGTATATCAAAAATGTTGCAAGTGTACAACCGTGTCAAGTTATAGTATAAAAAGTTATCGATCCCATGAGAAAGGTATTTTGTAGGAGAAAATATAAAATCGGTTCTTATGTTGTGTGCGTGACAAAAAAAAATGATGAGTGAATGTGATTGTGGAGAGATGGAGAGAATGAAAATGATTGTGTAAATGAATATATTTGAGAGTAGAAGTGATAATATAAATGTGATCAACAAGACAAGAAGGAAAAATAAAAAACAAATAAAAATCAAGAATGTAAAGATAGTGGATTCAATTAAAGATAAGTGTAATCTAGAATTGAATCCACTTCTTAGAAAAAGGTGATTCCCTAAAGGGTTCTAGCCTAAAGGCGAATCAAAGAAAAAAAAACTAAACCCAAGAGGGTTCTAGCCTCAAGGTGAATAGTATAAGAAATTAAAATCTAACTACAAAATAAATTATAAAATCTAAACTATAAAATAAATTGAAAGAATTAAATGCAAGAAAATAAATCTACTCTATAAGCATGAAATAAATCTAATTTATAAGCATGAAATAAATCTAAGGCAAGAGGGTTCTAGCCTTTTGGCTATTTAAACAAGAAAATAAAATCTAATTACAAACATGAAAGTAAATCTAAACTAATAAGCAATAAAAGAAAAATAAGAAAAACAAACCTTCAAATTAATCTCCATCTTCATCTTCATCTTCATCATCCAACAAAGAGAAGAAGATAAA
This sequence comes from Asparagus kiusianus, assembly GCA_022839385.1. Lineage (NCBI taxonomy): Eukaryota > Viridiplantae > Streptophyta > Magnoliopsida > Asparagales > Asparagaceae > Asparagus > Asparagus kiusianus. The sequence goes on from BQKN01066020.1 coordinate 848,260, forward strand.
AATTTAAAGTGGTGAAAAATTTATTTTATTAATTGTAACAAAAGTTATAAATTTTGAAGACCTTCTCAATTAAGAGTAGCACTCCTCTTCAAAAGGAGTTACAAAAACTTTTACACCCTTAACCCCTCACTCTCTACCCCTATTTATAGTAAACGACACTGAATGAGAGCCCTTGGATGAAGACTTAAGCCCTAAGGAATCATTTTTAGCCTTTGAGCTTTTGGGCTTGGATTCTTGGGCCTTTTACTTGTTGATTTTCCATTGGGCTTCTTGATTTTCCTTTGAGCTTTGCTTTATTTCTTCATGATTCATGCTTCATTGTTTTGGTTCTGGGCTTTTGCTTCATGGGCTTCTGGCTTGATTTTGGATTGTTCATAATGCATACAAGAAGTAAGGCTTTGCTTCATGGGATTTGGCGTTTTGGGATTCTTTAATTCATTGTTTGATTCTTTTGCTTTGGGCTTTTGGACAAATTGGCAATTTGATTTTCCAATGGGCTTCTTGATTTCTCTTTTGCTTCATTTCTTTATTAAATCAAGGGCTTTTGATGAGAGATGAGATTTTTTGGAATTTATTCTTCATTAACCTGCAATTAAAGATATAAATAATTATTAGTGGTATATTTATTTATTAAAAATAGATAATGAGGGTATAAAATTATAATAAAATATTATTATCACCTCGACGGAGTAAAGAGGTGATGACCAAGCTTATAACATGGCGTCCAAAGGCTCAAGTAAAATTATCTTTAATATGTATCAGATAAGATCTAATTATGTCTGTTATAGTAAGTTTAGTGATGAAAAATAATCACCAATTGATGGCAGACAAGTGTCACACATTATGCACAATCAGATCAGTATTTAAAGATAATCAGATGCCCAGATTGGTCGACTCGACACACTAATATCCTACGAGGATGACTCAAAAGGCGTCATATATCAACGACCCGAAAGGCATTATGTGTCGTCCCCTTGCCGAGTCGACTACTTTACATAATTCGAAGCTAACTTGGCCGTCAGCCCATGCCCAACCAAAGTTACCATCCTACCCTCCTTCCACTATTATAAAAGAAGATACTATTTTCCATTACATGGTAAGTTTTTTTCACCATTCTCCGAACTTAAGAACTACTATAGTTCCTTTTACTTCTCCACACAAGCAACCCACTGACTTGATCGTCGGAGGAACAACAGGGGAATCGCACCTTGCCCTCTTACAATTTGTTACTTGTGCAGAAAAGTATAGCTTACCCAAAGACTAAATATTTGAAGAGTTAGAGGACCTCCGTCAACTCAATAATCTACTTTTATTTGATTATGTGATTTCATACATTAACAGTTTGGCGCCCACTATGGGGCCATCTTTCTTCTCTGAAGAAATCATGTCTGAATCTAGGCAAATGCCTGATCAAATTATCCCTAGAGATCCACAGCCAAATCATGTCACCCAGGCCCAGCTTGAGAAATCCACCCTAAGGATTACTCAAGCCTTTCAGCAACAGTTCGCTACTTTCACTGCCAATCTCCTCCAACGGATTGCCCCTCCCCAGCCCGCTCACTCTGCTGCCCCTCAACCATCAGGGAGGTAGCCTTCGACGACTCACCCTCTAATAGGAGCCTAGCAAAATACTCCGCCTCTGCATACTACCCATGCTAGACAGTAGAGAAGTCGCATCGAACACGTGTCTCTCCCTCCACGCCAACCGACTCGCCGAGTCGATCTTCATCATCGTTGCCCTCCATACCCTGAGGTGACTGGAGAAAACCCTAACCCCAGTCATGACGAAAGGGAGCACACTACCTTAGGAGCCTAGCAAGATCCTCGACATCATCACGGCACTCCAAGCCCCTCAGCTGCCTATGTGGCCTCCGACTATGATCGGACTTACCGATTGATGGAGAAAGCCATTGGGGGAACACTCCTCTTACTGATGACATCATGAATACCACCTGTGAGAAGTTCAAGATGCCCCAAATAGAGAAATACAAGGGCGGGAGAGACCCTACAAAGCATGTCCAAAATTATCATGACATGATGAGCATGCTACAGGAGCTCGAAGCTGTTATCTGTAGGTGCTTTCCCATCACCTTGTTGGGAAGTACCAAGCTCTGGTGGAACTCCCTTGAGAAAAAAATCCATCAGAAGCTTCGAGCAGCTCAGCCAAAAGTTTGTGCATCACTTCCTGGCTAACACCAAGCAGAAATTATCTGCCCACATGCTCATTCAGATGAGGTAGGAGCCTAGAGAGAGCCTCCAAAGCTACTTCAAGAGGTTCCAAGCTAAGCGGCTGAAGGTTGACAACCCAAGGAGCATAGTCATCATGTTGGCCATTGTAGCCGGCCTAGCAAACAAGGAACTGACCAATTCACTCACCAAGAAGCGATGCTCTACCTATGAGTAATTGATGGCCAAGGCTCACCGGTACATGGACATAGAAAATGCCTGAGCCTACAAAAATGTTGTTCGAGCGACAGAAGCGATGGTGGCAATAATGGCAGCACTAGCAACCCTATCAGTGGAAATGATTCCATCTTTAGCAAACCATATTGCACCAGCCATACCATCGACCGCAGCAATGGCGCCATCGACCTAGCTAGCGTGGGAGTTGGCTAGGGATCTCCTTGCAAGAGAGTCGGCAAGCCATCCTCCCAGAGTCAACTCTCGTCCAAGATGGTCTAACAGGAGGGACCGAAGGAAGGAGCAGACACCAAGACTAGCCCTCACTGTCCTTAATACCTCTCTCACTGATGCCTCTACATGGTCCAGAAGGAGGGGTACCTTAACACGACTCCTCCTAAGAAGAGGTCGGACCATCAGAGTCGGGATACTCAATAAGTTTATAGATATCATCGAGACCATGACCATCTAACCAATGATTATCGAGTACTACAGAGGGACATTGAGGATTTGATCTAGAGAGGGTTTTAAAGAAGCTTGTCTCCCAGTGAGACAGAAGAGAAGTCGCTGGTGGGGAAGCCCGTAGGAGGTCCCGTTCTCAGTCGCCTCATTCCCGACCACAACCTGACAATCGACCCCATGAACCTAGCCATAAGGGGGTTATCAACACCATTAGTGATTGTCCCACCGTGGGAGGATTGTCCAACAATGCTCGGAAGAGATGCTAAGCGAGCATTGAGGGTGAACATGTTTGATAAGAAAGCTAGAGCGGAAGATCCCATATCCTTCAGCGATGCTAACTTGAATGACCTGGAGGCACCTCATGGTGACCCTATTGTCATCACGACCAACATCGACGGATTCCAATATTGCTGGATTTTCAACTTTTAGCGACGGACAAATCCGTCGCTATAAGTCGATATTCCGTCGCTAAAAGTTTTAGCGACGGAAAAAATAAAGTTCCGTCGCTAAAATTTCGACGCTATAACAGGGGTCCCTAAAAATACTTTTAGCGACGGACATTCCGTCGCTAAATTTTAGCGACTGTTTATTAGCGACGGTAAAATGGTCACTATTTTAAAAAAATAAAAAAATAAAAAAAATAGCGACGGATTTTCCGTCACTAATATATCTTTAGCGACGGATAATCCATCGCTAAAACAATATTAGCGACGTAACTTCTGTCGCTAATGTTTTTTAAAATTATTCAGATATGATTTCTTGCATGTTTTCCGTCGCTAAATAGTAATTTAGTGACAGAATTTCCGTTGCTAAAATTGTATTTAGCAATGGAATTTCCGTCGCTAAAAATTTTAAAAAAGGAATTTGGAAAATATTTTAAAAATTGAAAAAACCCTATCAATATCGATAATAATTTTTAAAAACCTGTTCAATCAGCAGAAGAAAGCTTCAATCTCACGTAAATATCACATCTCACGCATATATCACACATTTAATTCAATATAAGCAAGTAAAAGTTTCTCGACAGGTACATAATAAATATTGTTTATACAACACAAGAAATTGTTTTCAAAGTTATATTAAGGACAATCAATCCTCCTGATCATCATCATCCTCATCCTCAACACCAGCCGCATTATGACTACCCCCGGCTGCACCTTGTGAAGAAGTCTCGGCCTGTAAATATAAATCAAATGTTAACAAGTGTGTGTAAACGTTAATAAGAGTGCAAATATAAATATACTACAACACAACACCACAATATCACAACACAACAACACAACACCACAACACCACAACACTACACCATCACAACACAACACAATACTACACTGCACAACACATCACCACACATCACACCACAACACAACAACACCACCACAAATCCTCCAACCTCACCCACCAACCAACAACACTCCCCCTCGCCCTACCCCTCCCCCTCAACCACCACCACAACAAAATCCCCACTCCCCATCCTCAACCACGACCAAAGCAAGGAGATATGATTGTGTTCCTGTTAGCGAACACTGACGTATTCACCTAGGGACCAGAAGATATGCTCGGGATCCCTCCCGAAGTGATGAGCCATGAGCTCACAATCGATCAACACACTAAGATAGTTCGACAAAAGAAGCGATATCTCAGCCCAGAAAGGCAGAAGGTGACTACTGATGAAGTCGGCCAACTACTAAGAGTCGGATTCATTCAAAAGGTGTAATATCCCGAATGTTTGTCCAATATGGTGCTAGTGAAGAAGACTCTCAATAAGTGGAGGATGTGTGTCGACTTCACTGACCTCAATAAGGCATACCCAAAAGATAGCTACCACCTCCCCCAGATCGACCAGCTTGTTGACAAAAGCGTAGAACATGAACTGCTCAGCTTTATGGACGCTTTCTTTGCTACAATCAGATCTGCATGGTGGAGCATGATCAAGAGAAGACTTCATTTATTACAGACAAAGGGACGTATTGTTATAAAGTGATGCCCTTCAGTCTCGAGAATGCTGGCACTACCTACAAGCAGCTCGTCAACAAGATCTTCAAGCACCATATCGGCCAAAATGTGGAAGCTTATGTGGACGACATTCTAGTGAAGTTGAAATGGGCGTCGACCTACATAGTTGACCTTGATGAGACCTTCCCTGTCCTTCGACGCTACCGCATAAAACTCAACCCAGCCAAATGCACCTTCGAGGTCCAATCAGAGAAATTTCATGGGTTCATAGTCACTCAGAGAGGCATCGAGATCAACACCGAAAAGATATCCATCACAGAGCAGCTACCCGAGCCCCGCACATTAAATAACATCTAGAGGTTTAATGGAAAGATAGCCGTGCTGGGTCGCTTCCTCTCCAAATCAGCCAAAGGAGCCTTTCTTTCTTCATGATTCTGAGAGGAAGCAAGGAGCTGAAGGAGAGCAAGGTTAGATAGTAGAGTGCAGCGTAGCCTTCAGAGATCTCAAGACCTACTTGAGCATCAAGCCGCTGTTTAGTCAGCACAGAGAAGGAGAGACCTGGTATCTATACTTCCATTTCTCCCGAAGTCATCAGCTTTGTCTTGGTTCATGAGAAGGACAACACCCATAAGCCTTTATATTTTGTTTGCCAGATACTGAGAGCGGGTAAACTCAACTACCCTCTCATAAAGAAGGCTGCCTTTATCCTATGATCTATTTTTCTTTCCACATGAGCATAATAGTCTTCATCAATCATGAAGACCTTTGCAGGGAAGGGGCCAACATATAAGAAGCCTATGTATAGTACTTCTTTAGAAATTTATCGTTGATAGGAATCATGATCTTGTCACCATCTTGATTGATCAGGCGATAAGCTCCATTTGAGCAGACCATTTCAACTACAAATGGTCCTTTCCATTTCAGTTCGAACTTGGCTTTCTTTTTGGAGTTTAGAACCATTGGATGCTAGACGGTGAGAATCAGGTCACCATCTTTGAAAATGCGGTGTCTGAATTTCTTATCAAATGCTTAAAAGATTCGAGCCTGGTAAATCTAGATATGTTGTTGAGCTTGTAGTTGCTTTTCGTCTAGCACTTCAAGTTCTTCAAGACGTCAATGATGACTTTATTCTATTGTTATACCGGTCACAAATTCTATACGAAGGGATGGAATTTGAATCTCTAATGGTAATACAGCTTCACATTCGTACACCAAGGAATATGGCGTGATACCTATTGGTGTACAAACCGTCGTGCGATACGCCCATAAGCTTCAACCCAACTTCTCATTCCAATCTCGTTTTCTTGTGGAGACCAACTTGGTGAAAATCATGATGATGGTCTTATTGAAAGCTTATGCTTGTCCATTCACAACAGGATTATAGGCTGTCGATGCCAAGTTTCTAATTCTAAATTTGTCGCATAATCGTGCGAATGCGTGGCTGACAAACTGGGGTCCATTGTCATGGATAATGCGCCTTAGGACACCGTACCTATATATGATGTGGTGTTTGAAGAACTTGACCATATCACTTGTTTTGACTTCTCTCAACAGGATTGCTTCGCCCTATTTAGAAAATAAGTTGGTCATCGCCATAATGAAGCGATGTCCTTTTGTAGAAGGTGGGAAAATTAGGCCAATAATGTCCATACCCCATGTATCAAATGTCCATGGCATGGCTAGAGGATGAAGATGTTCAGGCGGTTGATGTATAAAGTTAGCATGTATCTGGTAGGCATGACACCATTTGGCGTAAGCAGCAGTGTCACTGGTTATTTTTGGCTAATAGCAGCTATGTAAAACCCCGTAATACTGAATGTTGTGAGATATAATAATAAACGTGTTATATTATGATAAATAACATTTATTAATATTTGAGTATGCTAGGAATTGATTTGAGATCAATTCGATACATATATATGAATATATGAGTGCAAATGCACAAAACATGCACGAGAAAAAATCTGGGAAAAATGATCAGTTAAAAGTTTATAGATTTTACACAACAATGCACTTACAATCTAGGAAAACTCAAAATACCAAAGTTATAGGACATTTCAACATCTTTCTAACAAATCTTATATCACCTCATTTTGAGGTCGGACGCAAAAGTTATTGCCAAAATACCGAAGGTTATTTTCCTAGTCAGACTAGGTTTCCTGGTTCGGGTCAAACGGGTTTATTTCGGGTTTGTATATATATACTTATGTTTTCATGAAAATTATCACCCTTACATCAGAGCTTCAAACCCTAACAATCCCTATTCCTCTCTCTAAAGCCCTAACCCTAAAATTGAGAATTTTGAGAGCTTTGTGAAGCAAATATCGACACAAGAGCGAGATCATCGACGTGTAGCAAGGAGAAAACGGGTTGTTTGCACTTCCAATTGCTTGCTGTTTATCTCAGAGGCTTAGAATGACATTTGAGGCAAGATTATTTTCATCCAAACCTATCCCCATAGTTAAATAACTAGTGTAGATGATTAATATGATGTTGAATATGTGTTTTTATGCTTTAATCTTAACCTGAGGTGTTAAAAGTCAGATTTTCGATAGTAAACCTTAAAAAAAATGCTAGATTAATAATTTTTTATTTCTATTTATGATAGTATCATGATCATGATCATTAGGGTATTTCATAATTTTATTCATATATGAGAAATTTAAGTGATGTACTATATATATGTTTTTCTGCTGAAAACTACAGCACTTATATAATCTTTAATTAAGAGTTTAAAATAGTAAATAAAATCTAAATTTAACCAAACTAGTTTTAAATGAAAGGTATATGTATCTAGTTTCTAAAACAGAAACCTATTATTAAAAAGAGTTTGTATAGACAACGATATGTTATATTTACTAACAATATGTCCTGCAGAAAAATGGCTGCACATATATAATATTTAACTGGAGATTTGGGATAACAAATAAACTACAAACTGAACCAAACTTATGTCATTTGAAAGATGTGTGAATCTAGTTTTCAAAACAGAAAACTATTTGTAAAAATAGTTTTCTTAGAGAAAGATATGCTTGTTTTACTAACAGATATCGCGTCTGTTTTTCCTGCTCGTTTTGTGGAGCTGTGTTACGCCGTTTTGAGGTGCGTTCATAGAGTTTTGAGCCGCTTGATGTTATACGTATAGTCATGAATATATTATGTTATACATTTAAGAATTCCAAGGAGATTATGATGAATTTTTATTTGATCATATTTAAATTAGATATAGTTCATATACATGTTGGATGTCGTTGATGAGCACAGCTTAGTACTTTATGGGATAGTGCGTCGAGACACCAGATATACATAGTTTATACATGAGGTGGATATCGTTGATGAACTCAGTTTAGTACTACATGAGGTAGTGCATCGATATTCCACATGTACAGGCCATTGAGTCGGATTTTAGGAGGCTTGATCTAGCCGTCCGTCCCGCACTAGGGTGCGATGAGGCTCGTGAGCCGTATTTCTAGGATGCCTATTTGGTAGTCCGTCCCATACTCATGTTATGCACTAAGATCGCGATGAGACTAATGAGCCGTGTACACAGTTCAGGATACCTACAGGATAGTCCGTTGCACTGAGACAATTACTTGATAGCCTAAGTATGACAGATGCCGATTATGAATACGACCTATCATTGAACTATATAACTAAGCTACGTTACTTTTAAAAGTATACAAAATTATGTGTTGGTATTTTTATTCTATCTCTCCAATGATTGTGGAAGATATTATAAATATAATGTGTTGATATCTTATTTCTTTTACTATTTTTTTACTTCTTAGTTGTGATCAATGATTAGAGATTCATAATTTGAGACTTATGGTATATACATGAGGGTTTCTTTGTTTGGATTATTTCGCTCGACATACCAGTCTCGTGTTATGGATTTCTAACTATTGGTTTTATTAGATTGTCTTTTCTTAGTTTGGTATTAATGTTTAGATATCTACAATTTGAGACTTATGGTATATATATGAGGGTTTCCTTGTTTGGATTATTTCACTCGACGTACTACGTCTCGTGTTGTAGGTTTCTAAATGTTAATCCTACTTAGATATGGGGAAATGAATCTAGGTAGACTATGCTTAATAGATAGAGTCTCCACTCCATCTAGTAGCCCTTCCCCTAGGGGCGGATGGATGTAATCTTGCTGTAGCGCTCTGACGCTCTTGTTGTTGTTTCTTTTTCTTTTAAAAATACATTTTCAGGTAGTTCGGAGTTTCGGAGAGCCGCAGGGTGATGGAGTTCTGGTATAGTCGTCGTCGCGTATTTTTACTTGTAGAGACTCCACTGTAGTGTTGAGTTTTATCCAGACATTAGAGTTTCATATTCATATTGTAAAGGCAGTGTGCCTTAGTATGATTTTTAGTTGATTCATGTTGAGACATTTTCATTATTCAGATATCAGATGTATTATAGTTGAGACATAATTCTTTTAATTTATGAGATATCTCTTCTATATCATGTATATTGTATTTATTCCCTTTATTTTGCCTGTTTGTACCTGCACTTCTATTTAGTTCTACTAGAGGATATTACTGTGATTGGTGAAACATGTTTATGCACAGTGTGGGTGCATGACAGGTTTGACATCTCTGGTTTCACCTTGGACTGCAGCCTTGTGTGAACCCAGGGGCGTCACAGTTAGTATCAGAGCTCTAGTTCCAGTATTCTTAGGATTATCCTGTGTCGAGTCGTGGAGTTAGTATAGAGTTTCCTAGGAATCATGTATAGAGTCCGCTAGGAATTACTAGAATGAGTGAGGATGTTATATACGTATATTCAAAAATTTATAATTTTTTTAGGTGACAACTACCTTACTTTGATTGAAAAGTAAATGCATGAATGATAAGTGATACGATTTTTCCTATTGGTATATGTTATGTTATTTATGATTGGGATCTCACTTACTGTGTCAAATAAGCTCTCCTATTGGTATTATAAACATTGGAACAAGGACGTGGTCGAGGTAAAGCTTGTACCGGGAGAGCTGGGCAAGTAGAGCCCGAACCGCAGTAGGCTCTAAAGTATCTGATCAACTTGGTAATACCGATTACAGAAGCAGAGACTAGCAACACTCGAGGAGTGAGTAACAAGCCAAATTTTACTCTCTGAACTTCCACCACCAGTTGTACCAGCCGTACCTATTGAAGAGGTAATACTCAAAGTCTCACCATCGCCACATCCAGCTATTAATATAGTTGCAGAATAGGAAGCTTAGCTCGGTAAGATTGAGGAAGATATTAGAAGTTGGGAGCACAAAAATTTTAGGGCACATAGGATTCAGTTACAACCTATAAATGGAGGAAATATGTAGGAAATACTTTTAGATTTACTTAACGTCGACTCAGTGCAGAAGCAGAGGCTGGTAGCTTTTAGCCTGAAGGGTGATGCAGGAGGATGGTATAGGCTTTAGTTCACTCCGGATCATCGGATGGCCCTCAATTGGGAGGATTTCGTGTATTTCTTCGACGAACAGTACATCTCTTCTGCGACACGGGCCGGGAAAGAGCTAGAGTTGTCTAAGCTAGAGCAAGAAGATATGTCTGTGGCTGACTATGAGAACCGATTTATGAGTCTTCTACGTTTCACGGGCATGTGGCAGTCAGGAGAGCGCTAGGCGCAGATGTTTCTTATGGGACTTCGCCCAAGTCTTTGCCGTTACCTAGTTTCCAGAAGATTCTGTTCAGTCCGAGAGGTCGTATATGCAGATATATCGTAGGAGACAGAGACTGTGATGTTCCAGAAGAACAATGAGGGCAATAACAAGTCTGGACAGCAGAATGATAAGGGCAAGGGCAAGAGACCTTTTGCCGGACTAGGAGGACCCAGCAGCGAGGTAAGGACTTTCATCACCATCAGCAGGGCAAGTTTAAGAAGGGATCACAACATGACTCGAGAGCACCACCGCAGCACAAGATTCAGGGTGCATGCTATAACTATAATAAGATCGGGCATAAGGCCAAGGACTGTCCCAGTGCACCAGCAGGAGGCCAGCAGGGCAGAGGTTAGGGCCAGCAGCAGAATCGAGGACACGGTCAGCAGCAGAACCATGGTCAGGGTCAACATCAGCGGGACCGTGGTTACGGCCAACAGCCGCAGCAGAGGATTGAGGCACCGCCAGCTGTTCCTAGGATTGAGGGGCCAGTAGGCTAGATTCTCGCGATTCAGGAGATTCCCGAGGGACAGATAGTCCTGTATATTCCACCATTGTCAGTTCAGCAGTCGCCAGCCACTGGCAGAGTCTATGTAGTCGTACCGCGTGATCACGGTGCGAGTGGAGCTATAGTAGAAGGTACTTTCTTAGTAAACTCTTTTCCAGCTCGGATCCTGTTCGATTCCGGAGCTTCCCATTCTTTTATATCTCATGCCTTCATGGATAGGCTCCAGTTAGTCGCACATCCTTTAGATGTTCCGTTGTCCATCTCTACTCCCTTAGGAGAGGTATCCCTATTAGAGAAACGTCTGTAGGAGATGTGTCATCAGCTTAGATGAGTCCGAGTTTATCATAGATTTGATCATCTTGCGGATGTCAGATTTCAACTTCATTCTTGGTATGGATTGATTATCATCCTACCATGTTAGCATTGACTGTTTTACGAAAACTGTCAGTTTGCGAGCGTTCGATGGGTTTGAGTTGATCGTAGCGACCTCACAGGGCAACCAGTTTGTGGAGTCATTTCTAGCCTATATCGAGGAGGTGATGCTGAGAGATCAGAGTGTGGATTTGTGTAAGACTAGTGTTGTCTCAGATTTTCAGGATGTTTTTCAGGACATACCGGGGCTACCTCCTGTGAGAGAGGTTGAGTTCTGCATCGAGTTACAGCCAGGCACAACACTCATATCTCCAGCTCCCTATCGTATGGCACCTGCTAAGATGTGGGAGCTACAGACTCAGCTAGACGAGTTGTTATCTTAGGGTTTTATTCACCGGAGTCATTCTCCATGGGGAGTGTCGGTCCTTTTCGTGAAGAAGAAGGACTACAGTATGCGTCTCCATATAGATTATCGGGAGTTGAACAAGATCACTATCCGGAACAGGTATCCATTACCGAGGATTGATGACTTGTTCGATCAACTGTATGGAGCGCAGCACTTCTCGAAGATTGATCTTCGTTCTGACTATCATCAGTTACGGGTTCCGGAGATGGATATTCCCAAGATCGCCTTTCTGACTCGTTATGGGTTCTTTGAATTTCTTGTCATGCCATTTGGGCTAACTAATGTACCTGTGGTATTCATGGATTTGATGAATCGGGTTTTTCGTCCACACTTGGACCAGTTCGTGATAGTATTCATCGATGACATTCTAATCTATTCGAGGTCGAAGGCAGAGCACGAGCAGCACCTTCAATTAGCATTGCATACTTTGCGGGAGCACCAGCTATACGTCAAATTCAGCAAGTGCGAGTTTTGGCTATCCGAGGTCAGATTTTTAGGCCACGTCATCAGCAAAGAGGGCATTGCAGTGGATCCAGCTAAGGTTACGACAGTACTTGATTTGGAGCCACCGACGATAGTTACCGTGATCCGTAGCTTTTTGGGTTTGGTTGGCTATTACAGGAAGTTCGTTCAGGACTTATCAAAAATAGCTACACCACTTACACGCCTTACAAAAAAGGGTGTACCTTTTGTTTGGAGCACGGAGTGTCAGGAGGCCTTTGAGACTTTGAAGACTAAGTTGACTACAGCGCCAGTTTTGACCATTCCTAGCAGTGATAAGACCTTCGTAGTCTACACAGATGCGTCGTTAGCGGGTCTAGGAGGTGTTTTGATGCAGACCCAGAGGGTAGTAGCATACATTTCGCATCAGTTGAGAACGCATGAACAGAACTATCCCACACATGACTTTGAGCTAGCAGCAGCAATCTTTGCATTGAAGACATGGAGACACTACCTGTACGGGGTACAGTTTGAGCTATTCATAGATCATCAGAGCTTGAAGTACCTCTTCTCTCAGAAGAAACTAAATCAAAGACAACGACGATGGGTTGAGTTCATTAAGGATTATGAGTTCGCGATTCAGTATCACCCGGGGAAGGCGAATGTCGTAGCAGACCCATTGAGTAGGAAGCATCGTCACAGGATTGTAGCTTTGAGATGCTCGTTATATCGAGATCTCCACACACTTAGCCAGTTCGACTTTAGACCAGAGATTGGCGGGAATAGCGCATTTTTGGGAGCTTTATCCGTACAGCCATCTTGGAGTGACAGAGTGGTCAGAGCTCAGTTGGATGACTCTTGGATTCAAGCACGAAAGGGAGAGATTTCCAAAGAGCCAGAGGCTGATTGGACCATTGGAGCAGATGGAGGACTTCGGATGAAGGGCCGATTAGTAATACCAGCTAATGCTTAGCTGAAGAAGGATTTATTCGACGAAGCACATTGTACCAGGTATATAGTGCATCCAGGCACAACAAAGATGTACAAGGATCTGAAGAAACATTTTTGGTGGAGCGGCATGCGTAGAGAGATTACAGAATATGTAGCTAAGTGCTTTACCTGCCAGCAAGTGAAGACAGAACATCAGAGACCGGTAGGAACCCTACAGCCTTTACCCATTCCGGAGTGAAAGTGGACAGATATTTCTATGGACTTCATTGTAGGATTGCCGAGACCGAAGAAAGGGAATGATTCAGTTTGGGTGGTAGTAGATCAGCTGACAAAGTCAGCACATTTCATACCAGTAAAGACGACATACATGGCAGAGACGTATGCATGGATATTTATTCAGGAGATCGTGAGATTACATGGAGAATCCAGAGACGATTGTGTCAGATCGAGGCTCGGTTTTCACTTCACATTTTTGAAAAAGCTTCCAGAACTCTTTCGGCAGCAGATTATCTTATTCTAGTGTGTTTCACCCGCAGACGGATGGGCAGACGGAGAGAGTGAACCAAATATTAGAGGACATGTTGCGGGCATGTGTCATTGATTTTTAGGATAGCTGGGAGGATCACATCCCATTAATCGAATTTTCTTATAATAATAGCTACCAAGCGACTATTGGGATGGCACCGTACGAAGCATTATACGGGAGGCCTTGTAGATCACCTATTTATTGGGCAGAACCAGGGGACAACCTATTGCTTGGACCAGAGCTTGTGAGGTAAACTACGGAGAAGGTAGCAATCATTCGAGAGCGCATTCTTACAGCGCAGAGTCATCAGAAGAGTTATGCAGATCATAGGCGACGACCGTTAGAGTTCCAAATTGGGGACTATTTGTTATTGAAAATATCACCAATGAAGGGAGTTCAGCATTTTGGAAGACGAGGAAAACTTGCCCCGAGGTATATTGGACCATTCCTGATTATTGAGCGTATTGGAGCTGTTTCATATCGGCTAGACCTACCAGCATCAATGTCGAGCATACACGATGTTTTTTATGTTTCGATGCTTAAGAAGCACCTACACGACGAGGAGGAGTAGCGAGTATTAGATGCACCAGAGATCGAGATTCAGGAGGATCTGACTACTATTGAGATTCCTGTATGTATTCTTGCCAAGGAGGACAAGAAGTTGAGAAACAAGGTGATACCTTTAGTTAAAGTTCAGTGGAATCGGAGAGGAGCTGAGGAGACTTCTTGGGAACACGAAGAGGATATACGTCATGACTACCCACACCTGTTTGAGCAGGTAAATTAAATTTAGTATGACTTGTTATGATTTGTGGCTACCTGTATAGTAATGTTTATACTTAACGCTAAAATGATGGTATTAACACTTAACTCCTAAGTACTCGGAACATATGGTATATATATGAGGGGTTCCTTGTTTAGATTTTTTGCTCGATGTACTTGTTCTATTTAGTTAGGGGTTAAGTGGGGGTATTTATATTTTAGACTGTTAAGTATAGACATTGAGGATGATTCTCGGGAGCGCGAAGATGTTATGCATCGTGACTACCTGCACCTATTGAGTAGGTGGATTGATTTATGTATGTGATTATTTGTATGGTTATATTTACATTTAACGCTAGAATGGAGGTATTGAAACTTAACTTCTAATCATTCGGAACACATGGTATATATATATATGGGGGGGGTTCCTTGTTTGGATTTTTCGGCCGACGTACTAGTTCCGTTTAGTTAGGGGTTAAGTGGAAACATTAGCGTCTTAGATTGTTAAATGTAAATATTGCTATGTTCATATATGGAGACTAATGATGCGAGATGTGTATGTGAGGGTTTTCTTGTCTGGATTATTCCTTTAATGTGCTTTTCTGGCATTTTTAATCTCTAAGATACGAATGCGGAATTTCGGGGACGAAATTCTTTTAAGGGGGGAAGAATGTAAAACCCCGTAATACTGAATGTTGTGACATATAATAATAAATATGTTATATTATGATAAATAATGTTTATTGATATTTGAGCATGCTAGGAATTGATTTGAGATCAATCCGATACATATATATGAATATATGAGTGCAAATGCACAAAACATGCACGAGAAAAAATTTGGGAGAAATGACCAGTTAAGAGTTTATAAATTTTACACAATGATGCACTTAGAATCTGGGAAAACTCAAAATACAAAAGTTGTAGGTCTTTTGAATAGCTTTCTAACAAATCTTATATCACCTCACTCTGAGGTCGGACGTGAAAGTTATTGCCAAAATACCAAAGGTTTTTTTCCTAGTCAGACTAGGTTTCCTGGTTCGGGTCAAACGGGTTTATTTCGGGTTTGCATATATATATATTTATGTTTTCATAAAAATTATTATCCTTATATCAGAGTTTCAAACCCTACCAGTCCTATTCCTCTCTCTCTCTAAAGCCCTAACCCTAAAATTGAGAATTTTGAGAGCTTTGTGAAGCAAATATCGACACAAGGGCGAGATCATCGACGTGTAGCAAGGAGAAAACAGGTTGTTTGCACTTCTAATTACTTGCTGTTTATCTCAGAGGCTTAGAACAATATTTGAAGCAAGATTATATTCATCCAAACCTATCCCCATAGTTAAATAACTAGTGTAGATGATTAATATGATGTTGAATATGTGTTTTCATGCTTTAATCTTAACCTGAGGTGTTAAAAGTCAGATTTTTGATAATAAACCTTAAAACAAATGCTAGATTAATAATCTTTTCTTGCTGTTTATGATAGTATCATGATCATGATTATTAGGATTTTTCATAATTTTATTCATATATGAGAAATTTAAATGATGTACTATATATATGTTTTTCTGCTGAAAACTGCAGCACTTATATAATCTTTAATTGAGAGTTTAAAATAGCAAACAAACTCCAAATTTAACCAAACTAGTTTTAAATGAAAGATATATATATTTAGTTTCTAAAATAGAAAACCATTCTTAAAAAGAGTTTGTATAGAGAATGATATTTTATATTTACTAATAACATGTCCTGCAAAAAAATGGCTGCACATATATAATGAACTCCAAACTGAACCAAACTTATGTCATTTGAAAGATGTGTGAATCTAGATTTCAAAACAGAAAACCATTTGTAAAAATAGTTTTCCTAGAGAAAGATATGATTGTTTTACTAACAGATATCACGTCTGTTTTTCCTGCTCGCTTTGTGGTGCTGTGTTGCGCCGTTTTGAGGTGCGTTCGTGGAGTTTTGAGCCGCTTGATGTTATACATATAGTCATGAATATATTATGTTATACATTTAAGAATCCCAAGGAGATTATGATAAATTTTGATTTGATCATATTTGAATTAGATATAGTTTATATACATGTTGGATGTCGTTGATGAGCACAGCTTAGTACTATATGGGATAGTGCGTCAACACACAAGATATACATAGTTTATACATGAGGTGGATATCATTGATGAACTCAGTTCAGTACTACATGAGGTAGTGCGTCGATATTCCACATGTACAGGCCATTGAGTCGGATTTTAGGAGGCTTGATCTAGCCGTCCGTCCCGCACTAGGTTGCGATGAGGCTCATGAGCCGTATTTCTAGGATGCTTATTGGTAGTCCGTCCCACACTCATGTTATGCACTAAGATTGTGATGAGACTAATGAGCCGTATACACAGTTCAGGATACCTACAGGGTAGTCCGTTGCACTGAGATAATTACTTGATAGCCTAAGTATGACAGATGCCGATTATGAATACGACCTATCATTGAACTATATAACTGAGATATGTTACTTTTGAAAGTATATAAAATTATGTATTGGTATTTTTATTCTATCTCTCTAGTGATTGTGGAAGATATTATAAATACGATGTGTTGATATTTTATTTCTTTTACTATTTTTTTTACTTCTTAGTTGTGATCAATGATTAAAGATTCATAATTTGAGACTTATGGTATATACATGAGGGTTTTTTGGTTTGGATTATTTCGCTCGACATACTAGTCTCGTGTTATGGATTTCTAATTATTGGTTTTATTAGATTGTCTTTTCTTAGTTCGGTATTAATGTTTAGATATCTACAATTTGAGATTTATGGTATATACATGAGGGTTTCCTTGTTTGAATTATTTTGCTCGACGTATTACGTTTCGTGTCGTAGGTTTCTAAATGTTAATCCTACTTAGATACGGGGAAAATGAATCTAGGTAGACTATGCTTAATAGATAGAGACTCCACTTCTAGTAGCCCTTCCCTTGGGGACGGATGGAGGTAATCTTGCTATAGCGCTTTGACGTTCTTGTTGTTGTTTCTTTTTCTTTTAAAAATACTTTTTTAGGTAGTTCGATGTTTCAGAGAGCCGCATGGTGACGGAGTTCTGGCATAGTCGCCGCTGCGTATTTTTACTTGTAGGGACTCCACTGTAGTTTTGAGTTTTATCCAGACATTAGAGTTTCATATTCGTATTGTAAAGGCAGTGTGCCTTAGTATAATTTTTAGTTGATTCATGTTGAGATATTTTTATTATTCAGATATCAGATGTATTATAGTTGAGCCATGATTCTTTTCATTTATGAGATATCTCTTCTATATCATGTCTATTATATTTATTCCCTTTATTTTGCCTGTTTGTACCTGTACTTCTATTTGGTTCTACTAGAGGATATTACTATGATTGGTGAAACATGTTTATGCACAGTGTGGGTGCATGGCAGGTTTGACATCTCTGGTTTCACCTAGGACTGCAGCCTCGTGTGAACCCAGGGGCGTCACAAGCTAAGTCTACACATTCGATCCCACAGCTTCCGTCCTGGTTGGTGAGCTCCTCAAATACCATCATGGGCTTCTTTAAGTGCTTCTTCTACTTCTTTATTCAACAATCAGTGAAGCAACAATCCATCGTACGACCTCATGTACAAGGTTTGCGACAGGGAGTTGTAGTAGAATCTTGACGCTCGTCTACAAATGAATTCTCTTTCTTTGACGTCTTTAGGTAGTAAGCTGTATAAGACATAATCGATGATTGGGAATCACTAATCCCTGGGTTCGAACGCCTTGGGCTCTTCATCAAACGCGTTGACTTGTAATGCATATTTCGATCGAAAAAGCTATCTGCTAGCTACGGTGATTCGTTGAGTGGTTCCCTCGGGCAGAGCTAGTGTAGCTACAAGTGATGCCCGGGCATCGGCATATGTATTCTCGAGGTGAGGTACATAATCGATGTAGAAGGCTTCAAAAGAATTGGCCAATGTAATGCCCGCTTCGTGGTAATGGACCATATCTTCATGTCCGACTTCAAACTCCCCTTTTAGTTGGTTAATGATGAGCTTCGAATCGCTATATGCTTCTAGGTGCTTTACTGTAAAACCCCGTGAATTTGAAAATATTATGGTAAATAATATTAAATGAATTCTATTATGGTTGATATTGTTCTAGGATGAATGAACATGTTGGTAATCGATTTAAGTATATATATATATATATATATATATATATGTGTGTGTGTGTGTG
>BQKN01066020.1:889402-903836 GCA_022839385.1 Asparagus kiusianus
ACGATATAGATACCCATAAGAATATTGATACTAGTATCGATTCAGGTATTGATAGGCCCATCGATACTCACTTGACCTGATTGTATATTTTTATTGAATTCTTCCTTGAGCTTTAAGCCTTATTAAATTGGGTTTTTCTTGAGGCTTTTGGCTAAGTTCAGCTTCTCTTGAGGCTCCTTTTAACTCATTTTTCCATTCAATTTATTGATTCCTTACAAAACAAACTAAAAGCACAATATCAGTAATTTATTTGCATGAAACTATATTTGAAATATGTGCATAAAAATACAATAAAATATGCTAATCCGGGAGAAACAAAAATCTAACTGTTGAAGTTCGTGGGTTATAGGAATTGGTTATTTGGGACATTTTTCTTAAAAAATTAAAAGGGAAAATTGTTGTCTGGAGTTGCTGATTAGGATTTACTGTTCATAAAAAAAAAATAGTTCCATCCTTCTATTTTCACTTATAAAATAGTTGATGTTATTGCTTATTTTTCCCCTCATTACAGATTATGGTGAGCCCATCTTTTAGAAAACAAAGATAGTCATAGGTATACAGTTTAGACTATTATATCTACTATGTATTCTTATCCTGAATTTTCAAGCTGGTCTTTCTTTGTGTAATCATGTTAGTTTCACTAGTACAAAACAGGAAAGCCTAAACGGCTCTCATAACCGTTTGGGCAAATGAAAACAGTCCAAACGGTTTAAACCGTTTGGGATAACAAAATCCAAATGATCGAAACCATTTAGGCGAGAACAAGATCCCAAACGTAGCGCCCAAACGGTTTTAACCGTTTGGGATTGTTAGCCCAAACCATGTAAAGGTGTTTTAATTTTTATTTTAAAACATATCTCTTTCTCCGTTTCTCCTTTCTAACTAAACCCGCTTCCCCCAAAAATTTCCACCAAACTCAAAAACCACGCCCTCACAAATCCCTTATGCCAATCTCTCAAATCTCTCATCTCAAAATCCCAAGAATCTGCCTCCTCTTCATCATCATCGTTGTCTCCATCCTCTCAAATCCCTCATCTCAAATCCGTAGCAACTTCCCCCTCGGCCGCTCCCTCTGGCGCCTCCGCCTTCGCAGCCGACGAGCCTTCATCCTCACCCTCTACCTCTTCCGCCTGTGGCAGCATCCACGTGCATCGTGGTGCTGGCAGCCACTCCGCCACCTGCCGGTGGACGGTGGCCTGTTAGGGTTTTTTGTTCTGCAGTCGGGTGCACTCTTTCTCACTTAACTAAATTCTGGAACTCTTAAGGCTGATTTTTGCGGGTTTTTTTTGTGTTAATTCTGAGAGTAGCAAGAGTCTTGATTTTTTAGGGGAGTTTAGCTTCCTTCTTATGATTTATGCTTAAACTTTTGAGCTTCAAGACATGCTCAGGTTGATTAAGGAAAACCTAAAAAGGGTTTTGTTAAATCTATGGTCTAAATATATTAAAGAATCATTAAACAGTTGAAGAAAATGTTATTTGATGAATTTCAATGCTTTACTTGGTTTATTATTTGAGACTTTGCAATCTATTATCATAACCAAATACTCTTAGACCAATTTCATTTATCTACAGGTTAATGATAATCTAGGTAATGTTATTTGATTATGCTGACAGAAAAGATTGCAAATTTAGAAGTCCATATCTAGAAGTCTATATTTAGAAGTCCCAAATAATAGAAGATTATGCTTGTTGATACAAAGTTTTCCTAATTTCATTTTACCATTTTTTTCCTTTTATTATAACTCTTCAAGTTCAAATGAAACGTGACAACTGTGTGTTTTTTACTTGTTGGGCTATTTTACTTGTTTATTTGTCCCAGCAAACGGTTTTATTGTGCCAACAACTTCACCCATTGTAGAGCCAGTAATATCTCGACAACCAAGATATCCTCCTGGTTTCACTCCTAGAGATATATCAAATGAAGGCCAGTCATCTTCTAGATCCATGAGTTCTGGTATGCTTTTTCTCTTATTATTATACAGACTTATCCAGAAATAATAATGATGGTTACTTAGAACCCAAAAACAAAGAAGAGTAATGGTTTCATGATACAGGTAACACTCAATTTAACTTCTCTAGGAATCGATCTCTTGCAAATTCTTCCCAAATAATACCGGCCAGAAACATTAGCTTTTTAGTGTGGAGCCTATCGATTCTTAAAATGGTATCCAGGGGACATCAAACTTCTCCAGACTATTCACATTTGCTTGTTAATGACAGTGGCAGGAGACTTCAGTATTAGTTGAAATTAGGAAGCAGCATGTACCAGGATCAAACAGAACTAGATCAAGGTGAAACTTTCCTATCTTAAATGGCTTTGTATGGAGGGCAACAAACTTATCATAGATCAGGGGAAGCTTCTACTTTTAGTAGCCTTACTTCAGTATCTTTGTAATTTTTGATGTGGGCATTTTAACCTAATTTCTAATTAGTTTAATTCTAGTTGTTCTTTTACGATGATGTTGGTATTTTTATCACTATCTTTGTAATTTTTGTTGTGGGTATTTCATGTCTGGGCTAAAAAGATCAATGCCTTACTAAAGGAGAGATTTTGGTGCTTCTTGCTGATCGAGCAAATGTTTGCAGGAGTGGAGGAGTCAGCAAAAACAGTAGGAGATGATGTCGAGAGCTCAGTAAATGCCTCAGCATCAGTTGGGGCCAAGCAGTCTACAAGTAAAAGCCGTGACTACTCCTGTTGAAGATATTTCTGGTGAAGGACTATGTGCTCGGAGGCTTGTGCAGTACATGTATCATCTGCGTCATAGACTATCTGTGATACGAGTTACCGTGCGAGCACCTTTGATCACGTAATTATCAAAGGTGGGTTGAGGAGAAATTAATAAGAACACAAGAATAACTCAGGTTTTGGGAGAAAGAAAATACCTTCTCTAGATTATGAGTATGCACTTTACAATCTCTCACAATCTCACTCTAGAATTGAAGAACAAGCTCTCTAAATCTCAATTACAATCTAATCTCTCTTAATTAAACTCTCTGATTGTTTTAAACCCTAAAACAATCCCTTATATAAGTGTCCAAACGAGGGTGGCAAAGTGGTAAATAACCAAACCCAACCCAAATAGGAAAACACGTAAATAGAGTCCTTAACGAATCTGGAAAACTCCGATGAGTCGACTCATGAACTGTTATGAGTTGACTCATGACCTCATATAAGTCGACTCATAACTGATAAGTCGAGTGGTTAGAAACTTTTGCTAACAGGGCTTGATTTCTTGAGTCGACTCAAAACTGTATATGAGTCGACTCATGACTGATGAGTCGACTTATAAAATGATGAGTCGACCAAGCAAAAACTTTTGATAAAACAGCTACACTTCGTGAGTTGACTCATGATAGGCATGAGTCGACTCAACCTGATGAATCGACTCATGTACATATATGAGTCGACTCACGAGCTGAAAACTGGATTCTTCGAATTTGCTGCTCGTCGTCTCGTTCCACGCTCCAACCTACGTTCCCCTGTACTATTTGACACCTCTATTCTCATGCTATCATGAGAATCATCCATCCTTAAGCTCCTATGAGGATCGCGAAGTTCTAGTGAGAAGATACACCCGTATCATGGGTCCCCTTTAGGAACTTGAAGTCTCGTTCAAGTTAGAACTTCAGCTGAGGAAACTCGCGAGCTCCTCCTTGTTGAACCACTTATCCTTGCTAGGAACCTGACCTTAACGTCCCATGAGAAACGACTCCTTCATTCCCCGCCTCGTCGTGGTTGTCTTCCACTCTAATATGCAATCTTTCTTCAACGGCTCCTCTCTATCAAACCACAAGTCTTCAATATACGGCAAGATCACCTTGTCATCACCTTCATCATCCAGTAATGGAGGCTCACACAACTTCAAGTACTCAGCATTGATCACCGAATACATGCCTAAGTAAGGTGGTAAATCAAGCTTGAAAGCGTTGTCGCTAATCTGATCGAGAATCCAAAATGGACCATAACGTATCAGTTTCAACTTCTTCCCTTCTCCCTTGAGCCTCTCCTTACTCAATTTCAGCCACACCATATCGCCCATGCCAAAGTTACAAGGAACCCGATGTTGATCATGCTTCACCTTGTACCTTACTTGTGACTTCTTCAACTGTGCTTCAACCGAGGCATGCATATGCGCAATCTTCTCCAGAAATCACTGAGCACGTTATCTTTCATTCCCCTCCTTGCCATCCGTTGTAGCTTCACTCAAACGGACTCGGCAGAAAGAATTCATAACAAGTCTCAAACAGTGACTTTCCCGAAGATCCATGAATCGCTCGATTAAAAGCAAACTGCAAATATGGTAAGCTCTCACCCCAAGTCTTGGGATGCCTGGAATTATACCCCGTAACATATGCACCATAGTCCGGTTGACTACCTCTGTTTGTCCGTCTGTTTGTGGATGAAAGGCCGTGCTGTTCTTCAATTTAGTGTCCATCAAACTCCACAAAGAATCCTAAAAATGTCCGAGAAAACGGCTATCCCAATCTGAAATAATCGAACTCGGCAACCCAAAATGCTTCCACACATGCTTGAAGAACAACTGTACTGCACCCGCTCCCGTCACGGTCTTCTTACAAGGAATCAAAATCACCATCTTACTGAATCGGTCCACCACAACGTACAAATAGTCATGCCCACGCTTGGTAGTCGGCAACCCTCCTAGAAAATCCATAGATATGCTCTCCCACGGCCTAGAAGGAACTGGTAGTGGTAGGTACAATCCCCTCTTTCTATTAGAAGTCTTCGAAATACAGCATAACTTACACCCTCCAACATACTTGGTCACATCATCTAACATCTTGGGCCAAAACACATATCGTTGTAGATTGAGAAGCATCTTTTGAATTCCAAATTGTCCTTGCACACGTGAGGTATGTGTCTCTCTAATCCATTGCAACCTATCACCCTCCTTCGGAATGCATAATGATGTCTTACGATACAACAAGTCATCTTCTCTAAGTGCATACTCCCCCCTTTGACCAGCCTTCGCCTGCTCGAACACACTACCGAAGTCTCTACTGGATGCGTACAACTATACATACTCCAAAGGAACTAAGGGCTGAATACATGTCGCCACCAATAAAGCCCTTACCGGCTGACGAGATAACATATCGGCCAACTTGTTTGTCGCCCCCTTCTTTTACCTAATAATGATGTTGAAAGCCATCAAATAAGACATCCACTTCATGTGCGCGCCTGCTGTAGCTTCGTCTGGGCATGTAAGAACTCCAACGGCTTGTGATCCGAGTGCACAACCACCTCCTTTCCTAACAAGTACACCCTTTAATGCTTAATCGCCTGATAAAGTGCATAGAACTCCTTATCATAGGTCGGGTAGTTTGCAATAGCACCTGTAAATATCTCAGAATGGTATTCCACTGGCTTCCCATCCTGAATCAACACCACGCCTATCGCATACCCAGACGCGTCGGTCTCCACCTCGAAAGTTCGCTGCAAATTCGACAAAGCTAACACCGGTGCCTCCGAGATCTTCCTTTTTAGCAACTGGAAAGCCTCCTCATGCGTCCTTCACCACTCGAACTGAACCTTAGCCTTTGTGAGGCTATGTAACGGTGCTGCATAAGTCGAAAAATGTCGAATGAACTTGCGTAAATACTGGCAAGCCCCCATGAAGATTCGCACCTCAGTCACTGTCTTCAGCATCGGCCACTTCATGATCACCACCACCTTACCCGGATCTATCCTACTCTGGCCCTTCCCCATGATGAAGCTGAGATACACCAACTCGTCCTTCCCAAACTCGCACTTCTTCCCGTTGAGCTTCAGTTGTGCGTCCTGCAACACTCTAAACACGTTCTCCACATGAACTAGATGCTCCTCCCAGGTTCTGCTATACACCAAAATATCACCAAGGTACACAATCATAAAATCCTCTATGAAAGGTCGCAACAAATCATTCATGAGCCTCATAAAAGTTGTCGGAGCATTGCATAACCCAAACGGCATCACCAACCACTAGAACAGGCCCTGTTTGGTCTTGAACGCCGTCTTCCAAGTGTCTTCCTCCCGAATCCTCACCTGATGATAGCCAGACTTCAGATCCAACTTCGTGAAGAACCTCGCTCCCTCCAACTGGTCCATAAGATCATCGATCCGTGGTAGTGGGTAACGATTATTGATCGTTATCTTGTTGAGCGCCCGGTAATCCACGCACATGCGCCAGCCTCCATCCTTTTTGGGTACCAATAACACCGGCGACCTGCAAGGTGAACAACTCGGCACTATCACTCCCGTCTCTAAGAGCTCCTGAACCTGTTTCTTGATCTCTTTAGACTCCTGTACTGATGTGCGGTATAGACCTATGTTTGGTAAGGAACTCTCGCCGGTTAACATAATCTCATGCTCTACACCTCGTCGTGGTGATAGTCCCGTGATTTCTGAAAACAAGTCCGCATACTTGGCCTTCAAACTATCAAGATCTTCCTCCTGAAGCTTGCTCAAGGTGGACAAGCATATCCTACTCAGCTGTTCTTCATAAGGCCAAATGAACAACAGAATGAACTTCATGCCCACATTCACCAACCTCTTAGCCTGAGTCACCATCACCAAACTCGTCTCCGAATGAAGAGATGCCGAACGAAAAATGAATTGCGCGCCATCCTTGGTGAACGTATACTTTTGGGCCCGTCGATCATATACTGCTGTTTATCCCACGAGTAAGGATTGCCCAAAATAACTTGGCAAACATCCAACGGAACCATGTCGCATGTGACCTCGTCAATATACGACTCATGGAGTGCAAATCTGAACGTATACTAGTTCACCACACTCAATCCTGCTTCCTTCTGAATCAACCCTAATGGATAGGGCTTCAGATGCCTCACCGTCTTGAATCCCAGCTTCTGTACTAATGCTTCAAAAATCAGGTTCTTCTGACTCCCTGTATCTACAATGGCATTCACCAAGCTGGTCTTGACCTGCAACTTTAAAACAAAGAGCTGCTCCCTCGGGTCTTCGTCTTCTTTTGCGGTCCTTTTCCTCGCCATAAGGTTGAGGCTGTTGTTAGGCTCTGTCATCCTGGGAACCTCCTTCGGACCCTGCGCTATCACGTATGCTTTCTTCTCCTCTTTCTTCTTCAACCCTTTCGGCTTCAGATGGGGGTACTTCTCCCAGCAACGATCAGCTACGTGCCCTGTCTGCTTGCAGTGATTGCATGTCAATCCTGCCTTCCCCGAATCACCCTTCTTCTTCTCTTTCTTATGTTGAGAGCCACTAGACTTGCCTCCCGACTGTTTGGAATCACCATTCATTTTGATGCCCTTCTTCTGTTTGCCCTCTATGGCAACTACCTTTACGCTCGCCTCTGTAATCGTCTCGATCGTGAACAGCTTCATTTCCTTCCGGATATAATCATTCAGACCCGTCATGTATTTTATGAAAATGGAGTATTCATCCGTTAGGATGCTTAGAACCACCGCCTGCTGCTGGAACTCCGTCGTATACTCTTGAACGGTCTGATTGAATCTTTGGCGCAAGCTGTACCACTTGTACCAACGCTCTTCGAGGAACCCCATAGGATAGAACTGCTTCCTCAGTAGCTCCTTGAATTTGTTCCATGACGCCGCCTTCTTTTCCTGTTTGCAATAGGACTTCCACTATGTCAACGCGTGCCCTGAAAGCTTCAACGTCGCGAACACGATCTTCTCCTTGGATGAATATCCTTAGAGAGTGAAGTACATCTCCATATGCTCAATCTAATAATCGAGCTTCTCCACATTGACACTCCCATCATAGACAAGAATCTCCACTTTGAAATCAATCTTCAAGTTTTGGTAATAATTCTTACCCCCTGTATGTGAAGCAGACTTAACAACCTCGACCTCTTATTCCGAATCTGATTTCTCACGTTCTTCATCGGACTCAACAAGTTTCTTCTTACCATTCGAAGAAGATTCCTCCTTTTTGTCCCCTCCATTGATGAGACCCACGAGCTGAGTAAGAGTAGTCCCGACCGTCACTATCTGCTTCTACATAGCATCAAGTCTTGCTGAGTTATCTGCTTCAGACATCTTCTCCTTCCTTATCTTCTGGACTTCCTCCAAGGAAATAAGGATCTCGCCAAGTTTCTTGTATTATGATCGAGTAAGGACCATACACAGGATGCCCCTTCACCGGATCTGATGTTCTGATACTAACTTGATACGAGTTGCCGTGCGAGCACTTTTGATCACGGAATTACCAAAGGTGGGTTGCGAAGAAAACAATAAAAACACAAGAATAACTCAGGTTTAGGGCGAAGAAAAATACATTCTCTAGATTATGAGTATGCACTTTACAATCTCTCACAATCTCACTCTAGAATTGAAGAACAAGCTCTCCAAATCTTAATTACAATCTAATCTCTCTTGATTAAACTCTCTAATTGTTTTAAACCCTAAAATAATCCCTTATATAGGTGTCCAAACGAGGGTGGAAAAGTGGTAAATAACCAAGCCCAACCCAAACAGGAAAACGCGTAAATAGAGTCCTTAACAAATCTGGAAAACTCCGATGAGTCGACTCATGAACAGTTATGAGTCGACTCATAACCTCATATGAGTCGACTCATAACTGATAAGTTGACTGGTCAGAAACTTTTGCTAATAGGGCTTGATTTCTTGAGTCGACTCAAAACTGTATATGAGTCGACTCATGACTGATGAGTCGACTTATAAAATGATGAGTCGACCGAGCAGAAACTTTTGACAAAATGACTGCACTTCGTGAGTCGACTCATGACATTCATGAGTCGACTCAACCTGATGAGTCGACTCATGTACATGTAGGAGTCGACACACGAGCTAAAAACTGGATTCTTCGAATCTGCTGCTCATCGTCTCGTTCCACGCTCCAACCTGCGTTCCCCTGTACTATTTGACACCTCTATTCTCATGCTATCATGAGAATCGTCTATCCTCATGCTCCCATAAGGATCGCTAAGTTCCGAAGAGAAGATACACCTGTATCAATTTGTTAGTTGTTGAATTGTTTCTTGTGTTTTTCTTGTAGTATTGTCAAAATGGAGTTGGATATATAATGTTCAATTCTATGTATTTAGTGCAAGACAATCCCATGATGTATTGGAAAAAGTTTGTGCTCTAGTACTTTTCTCCAAAAGCTAAGAAAAGGTGGTGCTTGTCGCAGTATGTTCCGCAGCGCGGAAGTAGTAGCCTCGGAATCCACCAAGGAAAATCTTCGAATCCACGAAGTAAATATTGAAGACAAATAAAATTTTATTAATCAAAAGTTATACCTCTAGGGCTTACAAGACACTACTTAAATAGAAAAGAAACAAGATTTTTACAAGGACTCAAACTCCTACAATGACTCTAACTTACCAAAAATAGTAAAAGAATTCCTAAAATATTAAAACTCCTAAAAAGACTCCTTACGACTAGGAAAGTTCAGCGGTCAAATCTGAGGTCAAATCGGCTTTGTTTCCTAATCAAAACAAACTCCTAAAGCATTAATAAAAATAGTAAAAAACGGACAAAAATACAGATATCTCTCAAACAGTAAGGAAAGTGATGAAACAGAGGAAGCAAACCGAACCCTTAAGGGTGGGTTTGGATGGCTTCGTCTTGTCGAGATAGTTAATTTTCATATATAATTTGTCTAATTCCAACGTACAGTTTGAAAGTTACGTCCGTTTCTTCGAAACAAGTTATTTTCTTCGACCAGACCCGCATTTAGGCTTGCGACTGTCCCACTTTGACATAAACATGTTTGTCGTGTGTTCCATATCAGTATAAAAATGTCTGTAGGCAAGTGCTTGGTGCTTCTCCTCAAGGAGCCGCGGGTTTGTTTAGTTTGTTTGCATTTTTACTCCCTATTTCAATTTCAAATTATGCATGCTTATTTTATGTATACATTTGGATGTCACATTTGCCTACTTTTTTTTGACATATGTAAATTTTTATTGTATTGGTTTTCAATCTTCGTCAAGTTGTTTATCGTGCATGGCTCTGTTTTTTCGCTGAAATTAACTGCTTGTTAACTTATGATACTTATTAACTTTACAGGATGCATGGAAATGCGGTATTTGTGGTGCTAAATCTGGAAAAGGGCTTGGTGAGTTCATGCATCTCCTTGATAGAAGTCCATAATTTCCATCATTACAACTAATCTGCTTTGCGTATTACCCTATTTGTTGTTCTACTTCTACTTCCCTCTCTCTAAATTTTTTATCACCAAGGTGTTCCTTTTCATACTCTCTTTAAAAGTACGAGTTCGGAAAAATCTTTTTATAGATAAAAATACCCTTAGAATTTAAATATTAATCCATCAAGTAAGAGTAAGTTGATAAATTGATGAATTTTTATTGGATATACATAGTATGGAGATGAGGATATAATTTAAATTAAAATGTGAACTTGAATGAAAATATTAAATGTTAAATTTAAAAATATTTACAAGATGAAGGGAATATATGCAAAAACTAAATAAATTAATGAGATAAATAATGTATGCCCTAAAGGTCAAACCCAGGAACAGCATAGACCTACAAATGTACATAATGTGGGCGAGATATTTGTAAAATCCACCAAATAAATTAAAGAGACAAAAGTCATTCCTAAAATTATAAACAAAAAATTAAAACAAACATTTGAGACCTGAGGACACAACGGTCTCACTCCGACTAAAATTCATACTCCTTTTAAAAGCACGAGTTCAGAAATTTTTTTTGGTAGACAAAGATACCCTTAGAATTCAAATACTAATCCATTAAGTAAGAGTAAGTTGATAAAATGATGAATTCTTATTGGATATACATAGTATAAAGATAAGTATATAGTTTAAATTGAAATGTAGACAAGAATAAAATTATTAAATGCCAAATTTATAAATGTTTACAATACAAATGACGTAAATAAAAAAACCAAATAAATTAACGAGACAAATAATGTTTGCCCCAGAGGTCGAACCCAGAAACAGTGCAAACCTACAAATGTACATAATGTTGACAGGATATTTGCAAAATCTACCAAACAAGTTAAAGAGACAAAAGTCATTCTCAAAATTATAAAAAAGAAAAATTAAAATAAACAATTGCGACTTGAGGACACAACGTGGTGATCTCTCACAGACTAAAATTCAAGTAGGTCACGATACTATATAATTAGTTTTAAATTTTAATTATACTATTATTATTTAAATAAAATTTTATTTATAATTGTTATCCTCTCACATGTAACATCACGTACTAATATATATAAACCAAGAAATTATAATAATTTTCAAAGCACTTTCATCTCCTTCTATAGGTATGTGCCTTTGTTATTTTATTCTTATTAGATTATATTAGATTATTTTAAAGCAATTAATTATATTGTATATTTAATTTTTTATATTAAAAAATAGCATTAATTTTTACAACACTTTTATCTATTTTCTTCTTATAAAGTTAGATTAGATTATTTTAAAGTAATTAATTATAATATATGTTTGATTTTTTTCAGAACAGAAATTATAATAATTTTATAGCACTTTCATCACTTTCAATAGGTATATATGCCTTCATTATTTGCTTCTTATTAGATTAGATTGTTTAAAAATAATGAATTATAAAATTGCAATATTTTTCACATCACTTTTATTTATTTTCTTCTTATTAGATTAGATTAGATTATTTTAAAGTAATTAATTATATTATATATTTAATCTTTTTTTGATAAAAAAGTTTAATTATACTATTATTATTTAAATAGATACTATTTGTATAAAAGTCAATGAGAATTTCATGCTATCTTAGATCTCAATACCAATTGTAATATTTACATATATGTGTTGGTTAAAAAATTTTCATGTATAGGCTTAACTTATATGTTCCTACTTTAATCAATTAGATAATTTATATTTTTTTACACTCAAACTCTTCCACAAACGAAAAGAGAGCAGCAATGTTGTACCTATATATATCCAAAAGACCACAAATATCTTGAATAAAGAAAATCACACAAATAAAAATCATATTAATTACTCACCCACACTCACTATTTTCAAAACCACCATTCTCCATCTCCATCTATAATATATTCACATATCCAAGTTAAGCTTCTAGAGTTTTACTCTCACCAACTACACTATTGATCAACTCTCTTTTTTCCTTTATACTTAAATTGTATAACATTCATTGTGACGAGGACTCACCTGGGTTCTCTGCCTGCCTTTAACGCGCAATAAAAAAAATAATGTACTAGTCATTGTAGTTAGTCAATAATGAGATCCTCTCATTATAAACAAATTAAGCAAATACTAATAATTCTTAAGAATGTACTACATTCCCCTATCTTCCACTACAAAATTGTCAGTTGTTTATTCTTGGCTCCAAGAGATTTTTAAAATTGATCTTGAAGGTTGCTTGCATTAAAAAAGTTATGTTAGAGGGCCCAAACAGTCTGTTTTTTAGTTTAAGATTATCAACACATTTTGTCTCTAATGCATATCAGTTATGAGTAATAATATAATTTGATTGATCAAAGTATATCCTAATATATTTCTGAACACTTATCTTGTCTTTTGCTCTCTATTATATACCAACTTGATATCATAATTGATGTAGACAATGAATACACTACAGTAAATTTGCCTAGAAAAAAAATAAAGGTGGAGAATGATTGATATTGGCTCAACTAAATATGAAAAAGAAGCAATAAAGGATAATATTTTTTAAAATATTTTATAGTAAAACTTAATGTTTTGAGTAAATTAGAAACTTTAGAAGTGATTTTCATGCAAAATTTTTAATATGCTTATGTGAACGATTTTGTCATATAAAATTATACTAGAGTTATCATTAATCTTTGATATTTATTTTTTTAAGTCAATCAATAATTAAGATGTCTTGTAGTCTTGTGAAAAGTATGTGCTCTATGTTGAGCTTATACAAACCATCTTAATATTAAGTATTTGGTTGTATTTTTATTAACACATCAATAATATATTATTCTATTTTTTTAAACGTAACTCTATATTTAATGACTAAGATAAACAAATTGGAGATCGATGATTTGATTCGATAAACAAATATGTTACATGAAGTTTGATATAATTTTAAAAAATAAATGTTGTGTATGCAAGTATATTGATCCTAGTTTTACACTAAAATCTATTTCATAAAATTTTTAAAAAATGTTTAAATAAAATTTATGGGAAATGTAGTGATCCATATTTATAGATTTTAGCTCAAAATGAATCTGACCTATTTTATAGTAAGAAAATAAATAAAAATAATAAATAATTTTAATATTTAACCACGTGCCATTGCACGTGCACAAGAACAAGTATAATCAAATGCAGTGAGTAAGCTACCAAGCTAAGGGCCATGAGATGTGGGACAGAAGAAGGTTTTTACTCCTAACCTCATCCGTCTGTCGAATTGCAAAATAAGAGACAATTGTATTGTATATAAGAATTGAAGTAAAATGTATGTCTTATGATTAATTGTGCATTGCTAAGATACTTGGTTTGATATAATTACATATTTGATGCAAATATAGTCCGTCCTTTGCTGTTAAAGTTTTGAACATTCAAATATTATATTATGTTAAGAATGAAATGAAGACTAAATACATCCATGTTCTATGTAAAGTTCGAATAAACTATGATCTAGTGGCATAAAATGAAGACTGAATAACCGTTTGGGCAAACTTCTGTCCAAACGGTTTAATCCATTTGTAAAGATATTAAAATCCTAAACGGTTACAACCGTTTGGGACTCTGTCCAAATGGTTACAACCGTTTGGGATTTTGCTCAAACGGTTACAACAGTTTGAGCGACCGTTGGGGTAGACCCATCCCTAACGGCTTCAGCCCAAACAGTTGTATTTTTTTGGCCAAACGGTTGTAACCGTTTGGGACTTCATTTGTCCAAACGGTTCCAACCGTTTGGATAGACCTGTTTTGTACTAGTGAATTTGTCATGGATTATCTTCCATGTGAAGCACGAAGAGGCAGAAGATTTTTTGTGGGCTTCGGTGAGTAACATGAGTTGGATTATTTTTAGTATGATTTTCAAAAGAGTGTTTGATGCTCTTTATATAGATGTTTCCTCATAACACCACCCTTCACGCCTTAAGTAAACTGCCCATGATATACTCCATATTTTCTGATTAGTAACCCAACAATCTATACTCCAAAAATGTTTTAATTTGTTGAGAACTAAATTGAATGATTTGGTCAAATATAGAATGAGTCAAACTAAATTAAACGATCTAGCATAAATTTTGACGTGCAAACTTTAGAATGGAATAAGGTATGATCAGAGAGTTTAGGATGATGGTTCATGTGTAATTAATCCGTAGGTGCAAGCATTTGTGAACTCGATTTCTACCTTCGAATTATGAACGCTAACTTAAGCAGGTTATTAATAATTATTAATATTGTTCAAATATGTTGGAGACACGATATACAACAAGACGGAATGAATATATA
>BQKN01066020.1:923836-942681 GCA_022839385.1 Asparagus kiusianus
ATATATATATATATATATATATATGTGTGTGTGTGTGTGTGTGTAATATAATATAATATTAAAAACCGGGCTGGACCATGCCCAATCTGGGCTTCACCAACTTGTCTGGACCTGAGCCTGGAGCCCAGTCGGCTTTGATTTTCCAGACCTTACCCGGGTCCAAGCTGGATTTAGGCCCGACCGGGTCCAGACATAAAACCCATTTGGACAGCCCTACTTAAGCCCCCGAGCGTCACATAGCCACAGGATCTACGTTTCCTTATTCACTTTATGAGGTGCAGAGTTACAATCAAATAGGGGGCTTGTGGTACAGCTTCTCTTTAGGATCTAAACGTTACTCTTTATATTTTGAGTAACTTAAGACTTAAAGTTTACATCGTGGAGACTCTTAGAACAGAAATTTAATAGCAGAGAAAAGACTCAATCAGCGACTCTACCAAAAGAGTAATCCAACAAAGATTGACTATTGAAGCAACACTTCATCCTTTCTTCGCGACCGAAAAAGGAAGGGAAGCCAAATGTGGGCCTACTTAAAGATAGTAAATCAGGGCAGTTGAGATTTGATATCGAACATTTTGGTCGTAAATGAGAAAGGTCTTATATATTCCCTTTGTTTAGGGTGGTTGTTGATAAATATAGAAGAAGGCTTAGATACTATTGATGAGGTATAGATATTATTGATGAGGCATGATGATCTATATTTATACAAATTGGAGATTTAGTAAGAAAAGTCCAATAAAGAAAGAAAATAAAGGAGAAAATAAAGATATGATATACTATGTAATACATGTAACATGGTTATATGACATCTAATATAGAAGATAATATATCATGAAAATATTTCTCCTTTATATATAACTAGTATTATGACCCTTGCCTAGCACGGGTTAGCCGAAAATCGGTATTTATCAACGGTAATATTATTTCTAGCCATATAGAAATTAGCGTACAGAATAATCTCGTTAACTGCGAAAGTTGAAGTACACAATGTGCATAAATCAAACTAACTGTTACTTAATAATACAATTAATCCCTCAATTATTGAATATTATAATGTGATATATTGTAATTAACAATTTTTATATTACGGATAAATAATGCAGAGGTTGATGCAAATCTTAATAATTTTATATATCCATGGCTTAATTGTCAATAATTTAGAGAATTAAATGTCATTATTCAAATGTCAATGGCTTGTTTGTAAAAGCCTCAAAATTTGTTGTTATGTTTTCCATTCTTGTCGATTCCTTGCCTCGAAAGAACTGCGCATTAAGTCCATACCTACTCTCTTCGGTCTTCTCCTCTCTAGACCCGTCGATTCCTTGCCTCGGAGAAAACTCTCATTAACTCCCCACCTTTACACTTTCACGTTCTCCTTTCCAGATCCTTTGAATCTTTGCCTCGGAGAAAAGCCGAAATTAGTTCATACCTTCCCCCAGAAGAAACTCTCATTAAGTTAATCTATTTTTTCTTTGTCGTTCTCTTTTCTTGATCCTGTGATTTTTTGGGTCAGAAAAAACCCTAATTTAGTCCATCTCTTCGTCTGTGGGAAAAAACCCATGTTTAGTCCATTTATACTTATTTTGCAATGGAAAGATCATTGCCGTAGGGAATCTTTTTAGATTATGTTGTATTGCAGTAGTACTTGTTTGATTCATTAAATTTTATGCTTTTTATGAAGATCTCTGTCGTTTAGAAGCTGCATGTCAATTTTTTTCTAAGCAACTGAAATTGTCATTCATGGTAAAATATTAATTTACTTGAGCCCTCTTATTTTCTTAAGCCTTTGAAATTTCCTGATAATTTGCATGTAAATCTCTTTCCAAGTAGTTCATTTATTTTCAATTTTATTTGCATCTTATTATGGCATGTTATTATTCATTTCAGGTTTGTCTTTAATATATTTGCCATTTATTCTGCATGTTAATCTATTTGTAAGTAGTTGATTTATCTATTATTGAATTTATTCATGAGCATGACTTTCACTGAGTATTTGAGAATATATATTTATATGCTATGGAATTTTATTGCAAAGGAATATAAAAATTAATAGGTTAATCATAACAGTTTATGCTAATCAGAATTAAACATGGAAAAAGTACTTAACATTTGCTCGTAGTTGTTAAAATTGCAGAAAGATAATATAGTTAAACACGTGTAACAAAGTTGTTTGACTATTTTCTGAACATCGTCGTTCGCCAAGTCATTGGTGTGCTTAAAGTTCAAAGAGCTAATATTAATATCCTTCCCTTAACTTTTTTATTAAGGCATGGTTTTAACATGGAACGAAATCTAGCACTTCTGTTTGATTGTGGAATATTGTTGTTGGGGTTTATTCTTTATTAGTTGTTAATAATTCTTGTAAATTGCTGAATTCAGGTGATTTGCATAGCCCTTTGATGGATTAATGAAGCGGTCGAAGAATGGGATAAATTCACCCTTTGAAGGTTTAATTAACGTAATTTTTTTGCTTATGTGATGCCCACAACACTCTATTTTGTTCCTTCGCATGACTTGCATATACTTTTGCGTTAACGGAGTTAAATAATAAATCACCGCAACAAGTTATATGTTTTGGTAATAGGAAAATTTAGATGTTGCACCTTATAATGCTAATTTGTAAAAGTGTACATGTACTAATAATTTTTTGGTTGCCAAACTCGCATGTTGTAATTTATATAGCAAATCATTGTGTTTTGTTATCTTGTTGTTCTTAATTGTTATGGTTGGTTATTTATGCTTACATTGAGCTCTTGTTTGTTGGCTTCTTGTTGTATGTACTGCTCTGTTTTATCTTAATGACGGATGGCTTTCTTTGTTAGTCGATAGTGGTTTAAGTTCTTTCTATTTAAGTTTTTTTATATGGGCAATGATGTCGATAACAAACTGAGAATGCATTCTATATTAATTATATAATGTTTTGGCGAGGCTATTTTTTGTGGAATGCAACCTACATTGATATACAATATTTGGGTGAGGTAATCACTCATAATAGCAGCCTACATGATTCATCATAGTTTTATAGGAGAGACAATATATTATGACCCATCTATTTATTTTCTAAGCCATAGTAATTAATCACGTATTCTGTAGCTGATTTTGATCTTGTTTAACTGTATGTTATGTGTCACATTGTTTTACTTAGATTGCTTGTTCGGGTTGTTATTGCTACTGGCCTCTTTGTTTTGATGATGTTTAACAAACAATTTATCACTAATGTTGTTTGTCTAGTATTTGTATATTTCTATTTATTGTAGATAAACAATAAGTTGGAGGTTGTAGGGATTGTGCCATAACGATCATATCAAATAGAGGCTGGCGGATATAGTGGTTGAAGCAATGTAATTCAAGTTCAAGATCCAAGTTCAAGCTTCATCCGCAAGTGTACCAAGTCAAGCTTATTAAAGATCAAGATTGCTTGGGAAACATTTAGTTTAGGTGTTATATTATGTGTGTTGGTACTTTAAGCTTAATATAATATGCACACACATTTTATTAGTTTCTTTGTATATATATATATATATATATATATATATATATATACACACACACACACACACACACACACACACACACACACACACAAGTTAAGTTTTGGTTTCTATGTATATTTAGTTATATATATACATACATGGTTTTGTGTTTTCTAGTTTTACTATGAAACAATTGAATACAATTGAAAATACATTTCTTGTTTCATACTTACATGCATATATATATGATTTCATCAATATCAATTTTATTTAGTTCAATGAAATCATATTTACTTTTGAAATATTTACAAAATATGCAATTTCATGAAAATATTATTTTCTTGGTTTATGGACTTAATAACAATCATACACATCTTTTATTAAGTCTATATAATCAATTTTTAATATTTCATAACATGGTTAAGCTAAAATGTCAAAACTCATATGTTTACATTTTTATGTTTTGGATTATTTTGCAAAATAATAATATTTTTTATTTGAGAGGTCCTTTTTATAGCATGTTTATTATCATGTCTACAATCATTTCCCAAAGTTTCATAATTTTTGGAATTTGTTTGATATTTTTAAACAGGGTTTCAAAATCAGTAAACTGCATAATAGGTTTTCTTATGTATCAGTTTGCGGTCGGCTGCCACGGTCGACCGCCTTGAGTCCTGAAACTCAGTAAGTTTTTTTATGGCTCGCGGTCGACCGTGACGGTTGACCGGATGCAGTTCAGGAAGTTTTGCGGTTGACCGCCATGGTCGACCGACTAATGTCCAGAGAGTTTCCCTGGCCTTTTTGTTGCTCGGTCGACCACACGATTTCCATGGTCGACCGCCGAACAGTCAATTACCTTCCAACGGCTCTTTCCTGAGCTGTTTTCTATGGGTTTTTTGGTCTTTTGTTTGGGGTTTTTGGCTGAAGTTTTGAGAGGCTATAAAAACCCCCTTGCTTTCATCTTTCAAGTAGATACTAGAAGTTTTTAAACAAAAGTTTAACAAGGGTTTAGGCTTTTTTAGTTTTTTTAAGTTTTGGGTTTGCTTTTACAAAGAGGAGCTTACATCAGTTGTTGAGGAGTTCATCTTTAATATTTTATCATTCTCTCTTTGTGTTTATAGAGAAGCTTCCTTAGCTCAACTTCCTAGCATTTTTACTATTGTATTTCATATCAATTTTATTGCTAGTTCTTCTTGAGTTAAATTTTATTTATTCTTATTGTTACACACACCCACATTGAGCTTATAGTATTTACATATATAGTATAATTGGGGTCGTGAGAGCTTGTAACATTGAGTTGTGCTTAATTGAGTTCTCATCCATTGTAGAGAACAACTATTGTTGTATTCATGCGTAATTTGTGAGATCACTTTGTAATACACTTGTACACAAAGAGAAGTGTGTGGTGTGAGTCGGGGATCGTCCTAAGAGGAGTGGGGTAGGTGACATACCTAGAGAGAGGTTGTAATTCCTAACACTTGAGGGAGACACGTCTGTGACCAACACTTGAGAGGGTGTATAGTGGGATTGCAAGAGTGGTGATTGTAAAATTTTCGGTTAGCTATAAAACCGAGTGTGAGGTGTAAACGTTGTTCGGGTAAGCGTAGAAAACCCGGCTGTGATAGTGGATTTCTCCCTGGGGGTGGGGAGCGGAGACGAGGCCGGATGGTCCGAACTCCATGAGCATATTATGTGTTTGCATTATTTATATTGCCCTATCACAATTGTATCTTTAGTTTAGATTGTTTACCCTTGTGTTGTTTATATATCATTGCATATATTTTACCATATATCTCATTGCTAGGATATATCCCTTTGGTTATATTACTTATTCTTGCTTATAACATATTGTACATCTATCTTACAAGGATAACATGTTAATTAGTTTTAATTGGCATAAAATCGGATTAGATTAGCATAAGACCCTAATCACCCGCCCTTTAGGATCTAACAATTGGTATCAGAGCTTGGTGCTCTTTGATTTAAGGTCTAATCACATTGAGTTAAAGATCCAAGTTATTTTTTTTTTGTGCTAATCTAGTTTTGTGATTTTATTGTTATCTTGCTTGCACATATATACATTATGGATATGCACGATGCACCTAGTTTAGGTTATACCATCAATATTGCTACTAGATTAGATTTTTTTCCTACACCCAATGGTGTATTAGATTTAAACTTTTTGTTGAATCTAGACACTTTGATTTATGAGAAATTATAGATGATGCTTATATTATGCCAACTTCGGAGAAATCTAAGTGGAATAAAAATGATCATCAAATATTTACAATGAACAAGTTCTTGTTAGAATTTTTACATAATGTGTTCAATTCATCTTTTTCTAACAAGCTTGATTCTTTTGATAGTTGTGACGCCCCTGGGTTCATACAAGGCTGCAGTCCAAGGTGAAACCAAGAATGTCAAACCTGCCATGCATCACATCGTGCAATAACATGTTTCACCATCATAATTAACATCTCTCTAGTAGAGTCAACAACAGGTGTAGGTACAAAAGCAAGTAAATGATAATACAAGTGATGACTGATGAAATGATAACAACCACATAGATATCTCATCATCCAACATACAGAAATACATAGTCAATGACTGAAGTAGCTAAACTAGAGTTCTCAATAAGCCTCAAATACAAAATGTCTGAGTAAAGGAAATAAGGCATACAGCCTTTACAAAATCTAGAAAATAGTCCTCAAATGTCAAACAAAACTACAGTGGAGCTCCAAAATAAAACATAGCTAAAATAGACAGCTGAACACTAAAGAGTGTCGCCATCAACCTGCGATTCTCCGGGCTCCTGACTTGTTACCTGAAAGGGGGAGGGATAACTAGCGTCAAAGCGCTAGCGAGCAACATCACAACCAACCCCAAGGGAACAGGGCTCGTTGTATAAGAAAATACAGATAATACATAATAGATCTAAAATCATTAATCTTACTAAAGAGGATTTTAGTATTTAGAAATTTACAACACGAGCATAGGTACATCGAGCGAAATACTCTAAACAAGGAAACCCTCATGTATATACCTTGTATCTCAAATTATAAATCCCTAAACACTAAATCCGAGGTTCTAGTACAGGAACAATGATAAAAGAAATACAACTAATCTCAGAGCATAAATACAGTGCCATGTCATAGCCTACATGAGTATCGTGTTCTCATGTCATAATCTACATAAGTGTCATGTCATAAACTCCTATGAGAAAGTCATATACAGGGTTAAGAAATATGTCCGATACAGGAACTAGATACCGTGGTTTCCAAACAAATGGAATAAGTGGCAAATGTTCAACACGAGGACTGAAATGGATTATAGTCCAACACGAGAACTGAAATGGATTATAGTCCAACACGAGGACTGTGCAACAGTGAAAAGTATATGCGGAAAGATATACATAATATAAACTCGCACGCATCTCGGTGTACATGTCTAAACTTGTGTCAATAGTCAACCCACATGTACATATAAATCATTAATATGGTGAACTAGTGTCAGGTCATCGAGGCGACCCCGAAAAACAACTCAAACAGATCAAGAATCTGTAAAGCATCTCATCAGTCGACTGATGTGTTGACTGATGACGTCAGTCGACTCATATGTCGACCGATAAGCTCAGGCAGCATAACCTCAGCTCATCAGTCGACCGATCTGTCGACTACGGAGCTGAGAAAACAAAATCAACCCGTCAGTCGACTGATCAGTCGACTGATGCTGAAAAATTTACCCGTCGGTCGACTGATCAGTTGACCGATTGACTGCAGAAACTCTGTATAGGTTGATTTCTACCAAAAATTTCTCTAAACTCATCCCCATCAATCCCAAGCATGAAAAATACTAATACTAACATGTATGAACTAAACTGAAACATAACTTTCATGTACAAATACATAAACAAAACCCTAAACATGTGTATTTATGTTTGAAAACATTTTTTAAAACAAAACTCATGTTAAATCTCTTATAAAAACATTTCAGATCTAGATCTTCGATTCACAAAACGTTGGTGGGTTTTTAACATTCTGAAATAACGTATCTTCCCTCTATATGCTATAAAAATCAATCTTTTGTACAAAAATATCATTTTTGGCTCATCAAAACTCATGAAAACTCTTTGAAAATGTTTAGAAAAATAGGGCAAGGTTGAGCGAGATGTTACTCGCCTCTGGGGTGATTAACAACTCCTGGATCTGAGAGAGAGTGGTTCCCCTTCGCTGCAACGTGAAGATTTCGACGAAAATCCTCCAAGTTCTCCCCCAAATCACCATGAACAAAGCTAGGGTTTAAGATAGGAGAGAGGGGGCTAGGGTTTTCTCAGATCTGAAGATGAGAGGGGTGATTTCGGGTGAAGGAGAATATATATGAACAACTAAACCCGACCCAAACCCGAACCAAAACAAAACAGACCCAAAACCTGGAAAAACAAGAAATCAGCGGATCAGTCGACTGATCGGTCAATTGATACAGTCAGTCGACTGATCGATCGACTGATCTGGCAAATTCTAGTTTTTGTGCATGTTTTTCTTATTTGCAAAACCATCGCACAACACTCTACACCCATACTCTCATATCATCTCAAATAACTTGTTTTCATGTACATCAATGACCTTAAGCTATTTATCAGAAAAGAATTATTTATTACTAATAATTCACATATAAACATTATAAAATTTTTGGGGTTCTACATTCTTCCCCCCTTAGAAGAATTTCGTCCTCGAAATTTGAAAGTCATACGCGTCTCACAACATGAACTTCCAGATAAACATATAGAGATATTTATACTTAACGATCTAATATGGTTATATTCCCGCTCAAACACTAATCTAGTGGAACTAGTACATCGGGTGAAAAATCCAAACAAGGAACCCCCATATATATACCATGTGTTTTGAAAGATTAAGAATTAAGCGCGAATATTCCCATTCTAATATTAAATATAAATATAACCAAAGATATAAACATCATACAAGATACACACCATAAAAATTTTAATTTACCTATTCAAACAGGTGTGGGTAGTCGCGACGAAAATTCTCTTCTCGCTCCCAAGAAATCTCCTCAATGCCTCCTCGGTTCCACTGAACTTTTACCAAGGGGATTACCTTGTTTCTAAGTCTCTTGTCCTCTCTGGCAAGAATACAAACCGAAATCTCGATAGTAGTCAAATCCTCCTGAAGCTCAATCTCTGGTGTATCCAATACTCGCTGCTGCTCCTCATCATGCAAGTGTTTCTTGAGCATAGAAACATGAAAAACATTGTGTATACTAGACATCGATGTTGGAAGATCTAGTTTGTATGACACAACTCCAATGCGCTCCAAAATCTGAAATGGTCCAATATATCTCGGCGCAAGCTTCCCTCGTCGTCCGAATCGCTGCACGCCCTTCATAGGCGATACCTTCAACATAACTGAATCCCCAACCTGAAACTCCAAGGGTCTTCGACTCTGAGCGGCTAGAATCCGCTCCCTGATCAATGCTACCTTCTCGGTAGTCTGCCTCACCAGCTCCGGTCCAAGCATCAAGCTATCCTCCAGCTCTGCCCAACATATCAGTGATCTACAGGGTCTCCTGTACAATGCCTCATACGGAGCCATACCGATTGTCGCTTGATAACTATTGTTATAAGCGAACTCTATCAATGGAATGTGATCCTCCCAGCTACCTCGAAAGTCAATGACACAGGACCGCAACATGTCTTCCAACACCTGATTTACTCTCTCTGTCTGACCATCCGTCTGTGGGTGGAAAACACTGCTGAATGATAGTCTGTTGCCAAAAGAGTCCTGAAAACTCCTCCAAAAGTGCAAAGTGAACACCGAACCTTGATCCGATATAATCATGTCTGGACCTCCATGAAGTCGAACTATCTCCCGGATAAATATCCTCGCATACGCCCCGGCAGTATAGGTAGTCCTCACTGGAATGAAATGTGCCGACTTCGTCAACCGGTCCACAATCACCCAAACTAAATCATTCCCCTTCTTCGACTTCGGCAACCCTACAATGAAGTCCATAGAAATGCCTGCCCACTTCCACTCTGGAATGGGTAAAGGTTGAAATGTTCCTGCCGGTCTCTGATGCTCTGCTTTCACCTGTTGATAGGTAAAACACTTAGCCACATACTCTGAAATCTCCCTTCGCATACCACTCCACCAAAAGTATCTCTTCAGGTCCTTGTACATCTTAGTAGTCCCTGGATGTACTGTGTACCGAGTACAATGAGCTTCATCAAGTAACTCTCTCTTCAGCTCGGCACTGGCTGGCATGACTAGCCTGTCCTTCATCCGGAGACCTCCATCTGCTCCAATGATCCAATCGGTCTTAGGCTCCTTGAAAATCTCCTCCTTTTGGATTTGAAGCCAAGAGTCTCCCAACTGAGCTCTGACAACTCTGTCACTCCAAGATGGCTGCACTGATACAGCTCACAAAAATGTACTGGTTCCTCCAATCTTGGGTCTAAAATCAAACTGGCTAAGAGTGATAAGATCCCGATGTAATGAACACCTCAAAGCTGAAACCCGATGTCGACGCTTCCTGCTTAAGGCATCTGCTATGACATTCGCCTTCCCCGGATGATACTGGATCGCAAACTCGTAGTCCTTGATAAACTGAACCCACCTCCTCTGTCTCTTATTGAGTTCCTTCTGAGAAAAGAGGTACTTCAGACTCTGATGGTCTGCGAACAACTCAAACTGTACTCCATATAAGTAGTGTCTCCATGACTTTAGTGCAAATACTACTGCTGCTAACTCCAAGTTATGAGTGGGATAGTTCTGCTCATGCACCCTCAACTACCTTGAGATATAAGCTACTACCCTCAGAGTTTGCATCAATACGCCGCCTAAGCCTGCCAACGATGCATCTATATATACGACGAATGTCCTGTCGCTGCTCGGAATAGTCAAAACCGGCGTTGTAGTCAGCTTAGCCTTTAAAATATCAAAGACCTTCTGGCACTCCATGCTCCATATGGACTGTACACCCTTCTTCGTAAGGTGCGTAATCAGCGTCGCAATCTTCGAGAAGTCCTGAATGAACTTCCTATAATATCCAGCTAAACCCAAAAAGCTACGAATTTCTGTCACCGTCTTCGGTGGCTCCTAATCAAGAACTGCCGTGACCTTAGCCGGGTCCACTGCTATGCCCTCTCTACTGATGACGTGGCCAAGAAATCTGACTTCTGAAAGCCATAATTCGCACTTGCTGAACTTAGCATATAACTGATGCTCCTGAAGAGTCCTCAACGCTATCCGTAGATGCTCCTCGTGTTCTGCCTCCGATCTCAAATATATGATAATATCATCGATAAAGACAATCACAAACTGGTCTAAGAAGGGACGAAAAACTCGGTTCATCAAATCCATGAATACCATGGGTGCATTAGTCAACCCAAATAGCATGACCAAAATCTCGAAAGATTCATATCGAATCAGGAAAAACGGCTTTGGGACAATT
The DNA here is from genome assembly GCA_022839385.1 of Asparagus kiusianus. Lineage (NCBI taxonomy): Eukaryota > Viridiplantae > Streptophyta > Magnoliopsida > Asparagales > Asparagaceae > Asparagus > Asparagus kiusianus. The sequence goes on from BQKN01066020.1 coordinate 934,783, forward strand.
CATCTCCCAAACTCGTAACTACAATAACCCAAATCAAAGATCAATCTTCGAGAAAAAAAATATTGCGCTTCTCGCAGCTGATCGAACAAGTCATAAATCCTAACAAATTCGAACAATGAACTTGTTCACATCATAAAAATCTACACATAATCATAGGTTATCGTCCTCATTCTCCCGAAGAGGATTAGTATTCCCATAAATAAAAGATACTCCAGTGAGTAATACTCTAAGATAATAACTTATTTATTTAACTCTATCTGTATCTCCCTCACCTTAGCAGGTGCCGTACGATAGGGTGCTCAGGATATCGGTACTGTGCTCGGCTGCAACTCAATGCAGGAACTAACCTCTTTCACTGGAAGAAATCTACGTATGTCCTGAAAGACATCCTGATACTCTGAGAAAACTCCGGTCTCACACAAAGCAGCACTCCGATCCGTTAGCATCACCTACTCAACGTATACCAGAAATGACCCCATATTCCGGTCACCCTGTGAGGTCGCTACTATTTATACAATCCAACGAATGCTCACAAGCTAACTATTTCAGTAAAACAATCGATACTAACATGGTATGATGATAGCTAATCCATACCAAGAAAAAAAATGTCGAAATTTGACATCAGCAACACGATCAACTCGATGACTAACTCAGACTCATCTAGTCTGATGACACATCTCCTACAGATAGAAGGGACACTCCTTCTAGAGGAGTAGAGACTGACAGCGGAATATCTTTGGAATGTGCTACAAGCTAAAACCTATCAACGAAGGTATGAAAGATAAGAAGTAAGCAAATTTCTTAACTCAAACTAGATCCGAGCTGAAAAGGAAATTACGAAGAAAGCTCCGCTCGTACCCTAATCACGCGGTACTACTGAATAGACTATGCTGGATAATGCAAATCTCCTGGATAATGCAAATATGGCCTGCTGACCCTTAATCCTCGGATTAATAAGTAGTACCTCTATTTTCCCACTGCTGGCTGAAATTACGACTCTGAGACTGTCGACCGAGACCTATATCATGATGACTTCCTGCTGGTGTATTGCGACAAGTCCTTCGCTCTCTATTTAGTCTTGTTGTGATTGTAACATATACTCCAAATTCTACGCTACCTCGACGCTTTCGAATCATATTATGCTCCTTTCTTATATTGTCCTTGTTGCTGGGTTAAAATAATTCTCCCGCTGCTAGGATTCTCTTTCCATTGTCATTTACTATTCTAGTTTTGATTTCTTCCTTCACTACGGGTATATCTCCCTGCTTCACTTAGACTAGCTCTAACAGCTTGTTGAAGTAGTGACTAGAATTCTCCCAAATAGGTGATAATTGCTACCCCGTCAAAAATCTGGATGTTGTTGCTATCCTCCAGCGATGTCCTCAATGCTGAATACATCTAACTTCTGCTTGGTACTAAGTTGACGTTCAAGAAATTTTCACATACTCCTTCCCTTATAGATTGCAAATGAAGTTGGTGCGCCTTGAAACTCTGGTGCTCTCATTGTCTGATATCTTTCTTATTCTTTCAGAGCTAAACCTCCTGCTCTGTGGCTCTATGAACAGCTGATTGTGGTGGTGGTGCCTTCATAAGTATTGCTTCTTTACTTTCATGACGGGTACAACCGGTGATGAAACTCCTGAAAGTAGTACTGCTGACGAAAACGGATACACTTCTTGCTCCTCGAGTGTTGTAAGATCTTGTTGCTAACGGTGCTATAAAGTCGATCAAATACTGTGGAGCCTGCTGCGGCTCGGCTCTGCATGCCCAGCTTTCCAGGTACGAGTTTTACCTCGACCACATCCTCGTTTTGATATTTATAATATCAAAAGGAAAGCTTAATTATAACAGTAAGTAAGATAATAAATATATATATATATATATATATACAACGTATCACAATACGAATTCATAACACAAAGTATTCACGCAAATACCTTCAATCAACATAAAAATAGTTGTTATATAAAAAAAAATTCTCAAATTTTGAGAAATGCGCATATATCGTTCTCACTCATACTAGGAAATCCTTACAGACTCTATACATGAATCCTAAGAAACTCTATCCTAGCTTCACGACTCGACACAGGATGATCCTAAGGATACTAAAACTAGAGCTTTGATACCAACTGTGACGCCCCTGGATTCACACAAGGCTGCAGTCCAAGGTGAAACCAAGAATGTCAAACCTGTCATGCACCACACCGTACAATAACATGTTTCACCATCACAATTAACATCTCTCTAGTAGAATCAACAACAGGTGTAGGTACAAAAGCAAGTAAATGATAATACAAGTGATGACTGATGAAATGATAACAACCATATAGATATCTCATCATGCAACATACAGAAATACATAGTCAATGATTGAAGTAGCTAAACTAGAGTTCTCAACAAGCCTCAAATACAAAATGTCTGAGTAAAGGAAATAAGGCATACAGCCTTTACAACATCTAGAAAATAGTCCTCAAATGTCAAACAAAACTACAGTAGAGCTCCAAAATAAAACATAGCTAAAATAGACAGCTGAACACTAAAGGGTGTCGCGATCAACCTGCGACTCTCCGGGCTCCTGGCTCGTTACCTGAAAAGGGGAGGGACAACGAGCGTCAAAGCGCTAGCGAGCAACATCACAACCAACCCCAAGAGAACAGGGCTCATTGTATAAGAAAATACATACAATACGTAATAGATCTAAAATCATTAATCTTACTAAAGAGGATTTTAGTATTTAGAAATTTACAACACGAGCATAGGTACGTCGAGCGAAATAATCCAAACAAGGAAACCCTCATGTATATACCTTGTATCTCAAATTGTAAATCCCTAAACACTAAACCCGAGGTTCTAGTACAGGAACAATGATAAAAGAAATACAACTAATCTCAGAGCATAAATACAGTGCCATGTCATAGCCTACATGAGTATCATATTCTCATGTCATAATCTACATAAGTGTCATGTCATAAACTCCTGTGAGAAAATCATATACAGGGTTAAGAAATATGTCCGATACAGGAACTAGATACCGTGGTTTCCAAACACATGGAATAAGTGGCAAATGTCCAACACGAGGACTGAAATGGATTATAGTCCAACACGAGGCCTGTGCAACAGTGAAAAGTATATGCGGAAAGATATACATAATCTAAACTCGCACGTATCTCGGTGTACATGTCTAAACTTGTGTCAAAAGTCAACCCACATGTACAGATAAATCATTAACATGGTGAACTAGTGTCAGGTCATCAAGGCGACCCCGAAAAACAACTCAAACAGATCAAGAATTCTTAAAACATCTCATCAGTCGACTGATGTGTCGACTGATGATGTCATTCGACTCATATGTCGACCGATAAGCTCAGGCAGCACAGCCTCAGCTCACCAGTCGACCGATCTGTCGACTGCGGAGCTGAGAAAACAAAATCAACCCGTCAGTCGACTGATCAGTCGACTGATGCTGAAAAATTTACCCGTCGGTCGATTGATTAGTTGACCGATTGACTGTAGAAACTTTGTACAGGTTGATTTCTACCAAAAATTTCTCTAAACTCATCCCCATCAATCCCAAGCATGAAAAATACTAATACTAACATGTATGAACTAAACTGAAACATAACTTTCATGTAAAAATACATAAACAAAACCCTAAACATGTGTATTTATGTTTTAAAACATTTTTTAAAACAAAACTCATGTTAAATCTCTTATAAAAACATTTCAGATCTAGATCTTCGATTCACAAAATGTTGGTGGGTTTTTAACATTCTGAAATAACGTATCTTCCCTCTATATGATATAAAAATCAATCTTTTGTACAAAAATATCATTTTTGGCTCATCAAAACTCATGAAAACTCTTTGAAAATGTTTAGAAAAATAGGGCAAGGTTGAGCGAGATGTTACTCGCCTCTGGGGTGATGAACAACTCCTGGATCTGAGAGAGAGTGGTTCCCCTTCGCTGCAACGTGAAGATTTCGACGAAAATCTTCCAAGTTCTCCCCCAAATCACCAAGAACAAAGTTAGGGTTTAAGATAGGGGAGAGGGGGCTAGGTTTTTCTTAGATCTGAAGATGAGAGGGGTGATTTCGGATGAAGGAGAATATATATGAACAGCTAAACCCGACCCAAACCCGAACCAAAACAAAACAGACCCGAAACTTGGAAAAACTAAAAATCAGCGGATCATTCGACTAATCGGTCGACTGATACAGTCAGTCGACTGATCGGTCGACTGATCTGGCAAATTCTAGTTTTTGTGCATGTTTTGCTTATTTGCAAAACCATCACACAACACTCTACACCCATACTCTCATATCATCTCAAATAACTTGTTTTCCTGTACATCAATGACCTCAAGCTATTTATCCTAACAGAATTATTTATTACTAATAATTCACATATAAACATTATAAAAATTTTGGGGTTCTACAATAGTGCTTACACATTGTGGAAACTTATAGAAGCACATTAAGGGAATTTGGAGGTAATCCGACAAGCTTTGGAGGATTCCGCTTCTAGTTCATGTAGAGCTTCATTTTCATGCATACGGCCACTAGGCGATAGCCCTACTGAGGTTTGCGAGTTCGAATCCATCAATGACTTATCTAGTGATAAACTTGCTTGTGTTAGTGAAAAATTATTACATGCCTATAACAAATTGCACAAAGATTTTATTGAATTACAAAGCAAGCATGTTGCATTAAAATCCGATCATGAGTTATTGGCTTCTAAGTTTGAAACTATTCATGATTCTTTAATCTCAAATGTTGCTAGTTTAACTCATGAAAAAGATAATGCCATATTAGAAGTAGAGAACATGAAAAGTAAAGTTGCTTCTTTTACAAATAACTATTTATATTCTACTTCTAATAAAAATGCATATGTGCCTAATGATGATTTGAATCTTGTGAATAAACGCATTTCATCTTTAGATTCAACTTTGAAAACATGCATCAATAATCATAAGAAGCTTATGAATATGTGTGCCAAGACTAAGTCAAAATCATCCACTCATTATGCACACATGTATAGCAAAACTTATAAGTGTTCTATTTGCGGCCGTCAAGATCATTTAGCTAAGTTCTATTATGATGCACACAAACATAAGAATTCTAATGCTCCTTGTGCATCTTATGTAGCTTCTTCATCTTGTACACTTACACATTCACATACTCATTCTCACAAAGTTCATCATAAGCATGCTAGCGTGTTTAAGTGTGATCATTGTGGTTGTTTTGGTCATTTGGCCGAATATTGTTTTGATTTAACAAAGAAATCTCATTTGCCAAATACTTCAATTAGACCACATATTTTTAAATGTGATGTTTGTGGTAGATTTGGACATCTTGCAAAATTTTGTTATGATATGCAAAATGCTTCTAAATTACAATATGTTCCAAATAGGTCATTGTTTAAGAATGTTTCTTATTTGCAAAATAAATTTAAAAGATAATCTTTATTTGCAAATGATTCCCGTGCACGAGCTAAAGGTCCACAAAAACAAATGGATCTCTTTCATTGCACAAATTACAATCAGAATGGTCATTTGAGTAAATATTGATTTGACCGTGTTAGTGCACCACATATGCCCAAGAGGGTTCATAACCCTAAGGCTTTGAGCTTAAATGATAGGGGTCATATCCTTAAACTTTTTGGTACCAAGAATTCTTGGGTACCAAAACAAATTTGATTTTTAAACCAAGAATTTTAGTGTTTTTCTTTTTCTTTTTCTTGGTTTTGAAAAACGTGTTCTAAACTTTTTATAGGAAAACAATTTTTAATTGATCAAATCTTTTGTTTTCATGATTATTTGTTTCGATTTTGATGAGAGGTTTGTGTTTATATCACCCTACGGGTTTATAGGGTGTTTATTCACAAATCTTATTTACTGGGTACTAATAATCTTTATATGGGTTGTTACTAGCTCAAGGGCTAGATATGGTTGTGTTAGACACTAGAGGGGGGGGGGGGGAGGGGGGTGATTAGGGTCTTATGCTAATCTAATCTGATTTTATGCCAATTAAAACTAATTAACAAGTTATCCTAGCAAGTATAAAATACAACAAGATACATGAGCTAGGATAGGCAATATGAACTAATGAATATATCCTAGCAATAAGATATTACAAATATATGGGCAAGGATATATAAACAACACAAGGGTAAATAATGTAAATAAAGGAGTGGACAAACTAACTAATATGAGACAATGGCGATATGAGCAATGAGCACAAATATAAATGAACGCCAAAGCATACACAAACACAATCAGATGATCACGGAGTTCGAACCTTTCGTCCTACGTCTCCGCTCCCCACTCCTGGGGAGAAATCCACTAACACAACCAGGTTTTCTACGCTTACCCGAACAAAGTTTACACATCACACTCGGTTTTCTAGCTAACTGAAAACTTTACAATCACCACTCTTGCAATCTCACTCTACACCCTCTCAAGTGTTGGAACTAGACATGTCTCCCTAAAGTGCTTGGATACAACATCTCCCTAGGTTCGTCAACCGACGCTACTCCTCTTGGGATAATTCCCGACTCTTGCCACACACTTCTCTCGGTGTACAAGTGTATTACAAAGTGATTCTCACGATAAGCACAATTACAATCAATGATTGTTCTCCAATATGGATGAGAACACAATGAAAGCTCACACTCAATTGTTATAACTCTCACTAACCTAAATATATAATGTATGCAAATACAATAAGCTCAAGTGGGTGTGTGTAAACAATGAGTGAAATCAAATTAACTAAACTTAATATAAAACTAGCTTTAATAAAATGATAATCAAATAAATAGATGTAAAGCTAGAAATAGAGTTTATAAAATTTCTCAATAGATTAAGAGGTAGAGGGAGAATAGTTGGATACCCAAACACCAATAGATGATCTCCTCAAGCTCTTGGGAAATTAATTTTAAAAACTTAAACTTCTAAATGTTTAAAAGTTTCTTAAACAAACTTAAACAACACTTAAACCCTTGTTAAAACTTTGTTAAAATATTTCTTAGATGGTAATGAGAACTGAGATCAATTGGGTATTTATAGCCTCCCAAAGCTCAGCCAAAAACTCCAAACAAAAGACCAAAAAGCCCACATAATTGGAAATCAGATTCTGTACAAAAATAACCATTGGAGTGAATGGCGGTCGACCGTAAAAATCTCGCAGTCGACCACGAGTCACTTTCGAAACTTGGAAAATTTTAGAAACTTTGGCGATCGACCGTGGCGGTCGACCGTGGGAATTTTCGAGCTGACGGTCGATCATGACTGTCGACCGCGAAAGTTTCTGATGGCTCTGCAAGGAAAAACAAAGGCGCGGTCGACCGTGGCGGTCGACCGTAAATTGACATATGAGAAAACAGGTTTGAAAGTTGATTTTCTGATTTTAAGACCCTGTTTAAAAATATCAAATCAATTCCAAAAAATATAAAACTTTGTAGAATGATTATAGACATGATAATAAACATGCTACAAAGACTTGTTTTCAAAAAGGACCTCCCAAATGAAAAATATCATCATTTTGTAAAATAGTCCAAAACATAAAAATGTAAACATATGAGTTTTGACATTTTAGCTTAATCATGTTTTGAAACATTACAAAATGATTATATAGACTTAATAAAAGATGTATATGATTGTTATTAAGTCCATAAACAATGAATATAGTATTTTCACAAATACAATAGCATATGAAACGTATGAGTTTGAATATGAATATATATTTATTTCATATCTTATAAAATTAAACCAAACCAACTTATCCACATAAAAACAAACATGTATGAATATAAATATTTATTTATATGCTTGTAAAAACTTTGTTTGTGGATAAACTAAAATCCAAAATGTGTACATATATATATATATATATATATATATATA